>JAVQJD010076923.1:0-92361 GCA_036023655.1 Nannoperca australis
TATTTCTTTAAAGTTAAGACTAGTTTAAAGTCATCTTCATTGAAAAGTACAGTGCTTTTCCTTCAAAAATAAGGACATTTCAATGTGACCCCAAACTTTTGAACGGTAGTGTATGTGAAGACAAATACATCACAATACAATCAATTATACACAAATAGCATGAACAACAAGATAAAACTGAGGCATGAAAAAACTAAAAGCTTATTTCCATGCCCTTTAACCAGGGGGAAAAAGGTTAAGAAATTAAAAGTTGCAAGGACAAATGGCACATTGGCTTGTAAAAAAAGCATAGTGGAGACATCTTTGCATAGTTTCCCCTAAGGCAATGTTGCCTTTGACCTGTTTCACTTGTGAGTATAAAGGAGGATGTTAGAATTCCTATGCGCAAGGCTCTCATCTTGTTATCCTCTACTGCTTCTATTTTAGTTGCACACAATGGCTGAGTCGCATTACTATAAATTAGTGAACAGTTGCAGGTGATGCTGTCGCATATGCAGGCTCAATGTAGAACAAATTCAGCAAAGTGTTTCAAATATTTTATACTGTCAAACATAATGGGATTAATTTACCATTTGAAAGGACATGCTTGGATTGTCAAATCAGTTGGCAGCATGTTTATACCCACTATAAAGGATATATCGAGGCTATAAGTGCATATATACATAGTTAGTAGCATATACACTAAAAGCTCATGAGAATGAGAAAACCGAGACATGGTTTTGGATAATCTGATGTGACAGTCCTGACAAGTCTCCATGCAGTCCATTACACAGATAACGCAGCCACTGCCTGTAGCAGAAATGTTGCAAACCATGCTTAACTACACCCGGCATTTAAATACTATACATCCAATCACGGTTGACAAGCCAGCTCCAAGTGTGGACACCCTGCCATTCTCTGCTACATCATGGTATGGAGAAGCAGTGCTGCAGCTAGAGCTAGCAAGCACAAACAGCCTACATTTTACTAAACAAAGGTCTAGTTATGCAATCTGCCTTGCTGGCCCCGTGTGACTTTGAGGCAGCGGTTGAAAGCAGCAGATTAGCACCCCGTTGGCCCAGGGCCACTTACTTCTCTAATGCTCCAGTCTGGCTCAATATGACCTGAGCATTATCCAAATCTCAGCAGCAGGCAACAACAGGCTATTAATAAATGGATGACTCAACAAATCATAACATACTTTTTATTAATAGAGATTAGAGAAGCAAATACACCCCATTATTGACATAGCCTTCCACAAGATTTAAAGACACAGTCACATGAAATGATGAGAAAAATCAAAAGAATAATCTCTTTGTGGGAAATCAAGTTTCAAGCTAGTATGTATGCGTGTAGGAATCTGTATGATTGTGTTAATGTATCCAAATGTGTGACAAGCAATTAGCTGAAACCCATAGAGCTTGGTATCCAACTAGGGACAAAGTTAAATCAATGCATTAACTACTCTGCATGGTTTTAACAAAACCAGTACACATCACGACCTACAAAATCAACACAAACCCGTATAACTTACCTCCCGGTTTCATCAAAAAGGAACCATGCTCTTCAAAATATTACTGAACAATATCCTGAATCTTTGTTGCAATCAATGCATCCTGGGTCGATGCTAACTCGATGCTGTTCTGCAGCTACAATCCAATACTTCAGATATACCACTCAATACAGCGCAGCAAATCCTTGTAGCCTGCATTCTCTTATACAGACACAGATTTTTTCCCAAACCATCAGGGAAAAGCATCCATGGGAAGACTTGTGACAAACAGTCAGGAGTGAAGTTAAGATAAGGTGCCTCGATCCACAGAATGTGAGTAGAAGAGTGTGTGTCTTTGGGTAGGCTAGATTGTCCTCAAGGATTCTGTGTCCTGCGCCTCTCCATTTCATCCATAACACCAGGAAAACCAGCAATTCACTCTTTTTCTTTTTCCAAACCAAAAGATGCTCCGTTTTAGGCAAAAAGCAACCTGAATGAAGGTGTCCACTAGTCAATTGGGTTTGGGAGTACCCAGTCAGAAAAAAAGGCACTTGCCAGAGAGACGAAAAGAAGGGCTCGAAATAAATTAGCCCGAATTTGAGGCTGGTGTGAGCTGAGAGACAGAAGGCTGGCCTGACCCGTCCACTCCTGAGATGGACTCTGTGAGCTCTGAGGGGACTCTGCTTTCAACAATCCTCCCCACTCACATGCATGTCCGGGTGAAGAGAGCACTTCATGTGCATGGCGCTAACTCCTTCAGACCATTCCGGCTCACGCTGCCCAAAGGCAAAGTGGCAGGCAGGGAGAGGAGGAGAAAGGGGGAGGCTTGTATTATATGAGTGTGTGTGAAGAAAGAGCCTTTGAGTGAATTAGTGTGCATGGGGAAAAGTGCATGCATGTGTGTGTAACTGTGTGCAAGTGAGCATGAGAAAGAGGTAAAAAGGAGAAACGGGAGTACGAGAGTGAGAGGGAGCGACTATGTGTGTTTAATATCTGTGTATGCAGAGCACAGAAAGTGTGTGTGCGGTGGGGTAGCGATGCATAAGTGTGAATGCCACAGAGTTGCAGTCTGATCATCACGAGGCCAAGAATCAGCCAGTGGAGAAGGTCAGAAGAACTCCCATCAGTTCGACAGCCACTGCAGGGCGAATCTATTCAATTTGACCATAATCAAACAAATGTATATTTACGCAGACGTACAGAAGAAGTGAACATAACATAATCCAGAGAGACGGTACAGTCACGCAACAGGCTTTTATGTTTCACCCATGCCTTCCAGTCAGTGCTTTTGTCTTAATGCTACTGTAGCTACCTGCAAAAAAACAATAGTGCTGGTAGCACTGAAAGTGGTGTGGAGCTTTTAAGAGTCCAGTTCTGCACTGAGATGGGACGTTAAAACGTCAAATATTTATTCAACATTGCTACTGGGTTTGGGCACTCTGGCCTACTTCCAATTGTAATCAGTCTCCTTAGTCTCTAGATACAATCATATATATTCATAGCTGGTGGGCCAACCTTAACCTTAGTGTCTCTGAGAGGGTGAACTGGAAACCTTTTTAAGGCTTTTGGTAGGTTGTCAGCTTTTTCAAAACCTGTACTAGTCCAGGAAGGGGTTTTGTTCAGAACACATGCCTCATACATCAACACTTTCTTCCTTCCTTCCTTCCTTTCTTTGACAAACACAAACCGCATAGCACTTGTACATGTTTCCATTGTGGTCACACACATTTACTGTACACCTCCAAGCTCAAGGGATAAGATAAGATGAACCTGTATTAGTCCCTCAATGGGGAAATTGCAGGGCATACAGCAGCAAAGGTGATAGTGCAAAGGATAGATAGAAAAATATAGCATGCAAAGATCTTTTAAACAATACAGAATAAAATAAATATATATTAAAAAAAATGAATTTACATCCTTCAATGGGTTGTTCATTACAATAAATTAACTATTATTCTACTGTGTTATCTCTGCTGGACCCACCTGTAGCATGTACTGTCAGAGCAGGGATTGTGCACCCGTACGATGATGAAGACATGTTGAAAGTGAGAGCGAACGGCCTTGGGGGTGAAGGGGTGAGCACCGGGCTCCTGGAACACGATGGTCACTATGTCGTTCCCTATGTGGCGCTTCCTCAGCAACTAGTCATTGGAAAAAAGTCTTAATTAGAGAAATATGGGAATCTGAAAGCAAAGTCATACCAATCACATATACTTAAACACAATAAACGTTTATTTAGAATTAATCAAATCTGATACCTAAAGTCATATCACTAATCCTATGAATGATACACTGTATTTTAAGGTTTACTTTAGTACAACTGTTTCCAATCAAAGGAATTTTCCATTTCCTGGTACACAACTAATGGAATTCCACAAAGGCTGTGCTCTCCAAGTTTACCTGTTGTTTGTTGTTGGGTGTGTAAGGCAGCAGAGTCGACACATGGAACATGATCTCATAGTCCTTGTATGTTGTGTATAGGGAGTGAGTGCCCGTGGAGTCCGCTGCAGGAAAAACAGCAAAACAGTATTGACATCCAATGTACAATTACTGCCATTCATCTCTGTCACATGTGTATTCTGTGTATGCTCAGTGTTTTCTGTGCACAAACTACAATAATTTGTTGTTTTAAATGTGCATTAAAGGTGCATTACAACCGGGGCCACTAATAAATAAAAGCACAGCATATATGTTATGTGTGATCTAGAAGTGTGTTTGGGAGATGTTACTTTTGGTGTCCAGCTGGGCTCTGTACTTGGTGAAGCCCTTGAGGCGAACCTTCTCCCCCAACAGTTGGAGGAACTCCTCCAGGGCAGGGCCAGCCGTCTCGTTGTTGTACATCTCCTCCTCAGTGCTCTGGCCCGCCCGGCAGTACATCACGCCCACCTTCACCTGAAAACTCAGCTGGGGAACAGCACAGAAGCAGACACAATATTTCTAACAGTTCGTGCCAGGACCAAGTACTACATAGGAACTCACAAAACACAAATTCAGGCAAGCAATTCTTACAAAACTGCAAAAAGTTGAAATTCTATAAAATAACACTTCATCATGCTTATTTCTCCTACCCCTTGTTCATCTAGTTTCATCAGCTGCTCAGTGACCTTGGGTGTGTTGAGGGCCAGTCTGAGGCAGGACAGATCCAGCTCAGGGAGAAGATACTCCAGTACCTCTTTGATGTGCAGCCCTCGGGTGGTACCGTGTTTAGAGGTGGAAGGCACTGCATCCTCTAGGATGGAACCTCGAAGAGTTGTCAGCTAGATGATCAGAGAGGAATGTGAGAAGAGGAGTGTGAGAAGAGAAAGAACGCATCTCAGGAATCCTTGGTGTGCTTTGAACTTTCTCTTGGACTAATAGCAAAACATGCCAGACCAGATATCAGGAAAAAAAGACATTGCAAAACCATTCTCTTATTGTACTGTTAAAGAAGCAGACATAAAACAACAAGACAGTTATGAATCAAGGCCCTGGGTAAATAGAACTGAGGAAGAAGAGGTGGGAGGGCAGTCCAAGCATTCTGTGTGCACAAAGTCTGCATTGTGCTGGGCTCTGGGAGTGAACTCAATCACTCGGCTATCATAAGCAGCTGGAACAGACCAAGACTTTCTCTCCTACAAGCTTGAGGCTGTGCAGGGCCTGTGTTTACAATGGATCTGTGTTCCCTATGTTTGGAAGGTCGGATGGGGGGCGGGGGTCCTTTGGTACTTCAGTCTAAAGTGTGAGGATTTAATTACATGCACCTGTCCTACTTCAATACACAACAAACAGCCACAAGCAGGTGCCTTTACTCTGTCTGGGAATGTATGTACATACAATAAATCCCTTAACCCAAAATTATAATCCCAAACCAAACACAGACGGCTGGGAGCCAACATTGCAACTAAACATGTTGGTCTATTTTTATTGAAACAAGAAGTTAAGCTCTCCGCACATTGGTTTGAGGTTGTTGGGCACTGACAGGCCTTGGAGGCTGGAAGATGAGTGCACTTCCTGAAGTTTCTTCACACATTGCTGATATTGGAAGGCAGCTGAATGGCCCGAGGGTTGGTTGCATAATATAAAAACAAGGACTGAGACTGGCTTTACCTCGAGCTGGTCTTCCTAGTATGCAGCAAGCATAGTAGTACTTGAACTTCACCTACTATACAGATAAACTGTCTTTTAAAGTGCCAAGAAAATAAACAACTCTTCTCACTCTCGACCAAAAAAAATCCCCTTTACTTTCCGAAATTCCTGAGTACAAAATAATAACAGACTGCATCGTTAAATGCTGTGTGCAGAATCACCCCACAGCAAGAAGGATTGATGTGATGTGATGCTGAGGTTGGGGTGTAGGAAGGATAGGACAAAATGGCTGACCTCGCTGGTTCTGAAGATGAGGCGGTAGTTATACTGCTGGCCGTGCTCCTTGTCCTCCTCCAGTTTCTCCCTGCGCAAGCTCACTGCCACTGGACCCAGCGCCTCGTCCATCCCAAAGTAGTTCCAGTGCTCTGAGGTGGAGGAAGTGCCAGAGAAGCACAATTAAACAACATCTGTTATATCAAACTGCTTTGTAGCAGTGTAGTTGGCAACACACTCATATGCTAATGAGTATAATGAAAGCAGGTAAATGAATCTTACCCCTAAGGTAGAAGAACTTCCTATAGTAGTAGGCCCCCAGGTCCACATGCTCCACGATGTATTGTTTGCCCTTTTCACTGAGCGTGCTGGGGCCTTCCTTTGGTCCCTCTAGCACTGCTACTCCAGCATTTGTGCAGTGCGTGCTCCCAGATGTTTCATACAAGTTTCCTTCCCCACTTAAGGTCCCTGAGCCACTGTTTGCACCACCCACAAGCCCATGATACCCTGCCCCACCTGCTCCCAATCTGCACCTCCCATTGCCATCAGCACCTATCTCATTGCGGAAGCAAGGGCAACTTAGCAGCATTTCATTGCTCTGTTCATCCCCTGCGTCCAGACCAGGACTGTCCCTCAAACTGAGCTCTTCCTGGCTGCCACTTGGGGAGCTGTAAGGCAGGCTGTGTGTGGACGAGAGGGTGGAGGTAGCCGAGGCTACAGCGGCAGCAGATGCCCCTGTGGTGGTGTTTTTCCTCTTGCCTGCGATCTGCCGCAACTGAGTAACTTTATTGAGGTCAAACATCATGCTTTGAACATCGTAGTGGGCAAAGCCTTTCTGACACACCCAGGGCTTAAGTGGGGGGCCCATGTCCTCTGTCCTGCTGTCCTCTACGTCAGACCCCGCTCTAGGGGAGTCCGAGTCACCCCGCACGTTCCGAAGTATACGGAATATAGACTCACTCCCTGTCTCAGATTTAGTTCGTCTCTTTGGGGGCTTTTCTCTGTCCTTGGCTTTAGGAGGCTGGCTGTCTATATGATCCACCTGAAGATCAATGTTGACCTGCTTGGGCCCAACATTTAGCATGTCCTCCAGTTTCTCTGGAGCAGGGCTACGCTGGTCAAATTTGTCCCCTTGATACCCCTTAAGCATTTCAAAGAAGCTCTCTCCAGATGATCTATGCTGATCTATTGAGGAAGTGCTGCCATATTCACGATGAAGAGGGGACCATTTGGCTACTGATGTTGGACCCCAGTCCTCTCCACTGTCTCCACTGCCTTCCATCTCACTGATAGTCATATCACTGTTGCTGCGCTGACGAATGCGTCTCTGTCGTGGGTTTCTATGTGCAGGACCTTGGTAGTCTCCTGGGGTTAGGTAACCGGTGTCAGGGCTGTAGTTGTTAGCCTGGGCCTGGGTTCGAGTCTTCAAAGTATTGTGAATGTTACGCAGCATTGACGAGTCCTGAGGGCTCATGATAGAGCCTAACTTAATGTGACTTTTTCCAGCAGAGGGCACCCCAGAGTTCTCAGGCTCTGTAGCTGTGTGCCATACAACCCCTGCAATGTCTTTCCTTGGGGGCCAGTCAGCCACCCGAGCCCGTACACCCATTTTAGGCACTCCTGTGCTCACAGTGGCATGGACATTGTCTGTGCGGTTTGGCACTGCCCCTCCATTGACCATACGGAGGTGGCGGGTGTAAAACTCATCAGTGGCAGGGATGGAACCCCCAACAGTGCGCTCCATGGGTTGATGCTTCAGGCTGGTCATGACACCAGTGCCAAAGGCTAAAGGCACTTACATGGACATGGCTGCCTCTGGGATGGGATGCTGCTCCAAGACTTCATGAGCAGGTTGATTGTCTGGATCAACAAGTGAAGGGGCAGAAAAAGGGAAGGGGCCAGCCTACCTCTTCAGCACTCAAGCCTGCATACTGCTTCCTCAACACGGCCACGCATTTCTTTTATTCTAAAGTTACAATCCTGAAAAGAAAGGAAAAATCAGTTAGTACATATAGTAAGGATCTGGAGAGCAGATGATCACAAACACAGCTGTTTCCTGACTCGAACAACTGTGTATGTAAGGGACTTACATATACAAGACTGGAAATAAGAGAACCCAAGCTGGGCATGAATTAATACATTCTTGAAATAAGATCCTTAGTATTTGAAAACCAGATGGACTTGGACTTGATTGGCTTAGATAAGTTACTCTCCTTGACATGGAGAAAGCACAATGGTAGTTACAATGTCACTTCTTAAACTAAGCAAACAAATATCTCCACTTTTTTACTACTTTGAAGATTATTCATATTTAAATCTCAATGACACCAAATCTGAGCTAAACTCCAAATTGGTTCATTTGGTTAGTGTGGTTTTAGGGCATCTAGTAAAATAACTTGTATTTGTCTTTACTATGAAAATGTGTGAGTACATCTTTACAAATATGCAAACCGATCAGAATGAGGACGTTTTTTTCCCTCTTCCTTTGACAGCTTTTTACGAGCCAGTGAAAAGTCACTGGCATGTTCAATTTCAGATAAGGGGGCCTACTTTTCAAACCAATTTCAGAATAAGCATTGAGGGGGAAACATTAAAGCTCAGCCAAATTCAAAATGAGTTCAAGAGTGTGTGTCATTTTAGTTCTTGAAGGTCTGAGCTGAGAAGGTCTACTCAGTTAATTAATCCAAAGAGACTGGTAAAGACATAGTTGTCAATTTAATAAACCTGTTCACTTATGTCATAACTAAGATTACATATAGGCTGAGTGAGAGAAAAATCATCTGGATCTATCAATAAAGTTAATTCTCTTCAGTTGGCATACCCATAAACCGCCCTGGGTCACTGACTCTTGGCTGGTGACTTGTCTGACTTCTCTTAAAGTGAATTGTAACGCCAAGTTGCCATTTTCTTGATCAAATATTCCAAGCTGCACATCAAAAAGCAACAGGGCCCTTTGAAAGTCATCTGAGAAGTGGGTGATGATTCTCTGCCTGACAAATCGGCCCAATTTGACAGTGAGACACTGGCGGAGATTAAGTCTCCACTCTCAGTCAGCACTGCCTGGCTGTGGCTGTGATCACATTAGCCACTAACAATCAGTACACTGTGAAGGGTCTACAGCACAGCCACCTTCACACACTGCATCCCAACATCAAGGCCAACTTTATGCTTACTAAGACATATGCTTACTTATTAGAGAGAATACACTGACCTTTGCTTTGACAATAAAAGCATTAAAAGAATGTAGCTGTTTCTAGGTCAACAAATGGAAAGGACTGCATAATACCATGTGACCAACAACATTACCACAATGGCACAGCCAACTGAGAGATGGGTCAGGAAAAGAGCGCAAGTGTAAAATCTCAAAGCTCTGGAGATGATTCAGTTTCCAGAAGGCCCGAGGCAAAGACTCTTCAAAACATAGAAGAGTGTTATCTGACAATACACCTCTGAACCTGTGCATATTATGCAGCAGAGACCCCTTCTGTTAGTCCAATATCAAGCCCAACAGTGTGTCGAACTGTTATTTAGTTTGAAGTAAAATTATGCTCCTCCATATTCCAACTTTTTGGAACCACAAATATAAATGAGTAGTGAACAGAGTCTTCAAAAAAGAAATTCATTATAGAGGGTTTCATATGAAGCCCACAATCTTAACAGATAATAAGACTGATAATAATCTGATAAAAGCAGAATTCTTTGCATAAGCACATCAAATGAAATGGGAATTTCAGATTTAAACCAAGGATATAATAGCTTCATGGTTACATGATATGAGATATTCAGCCAGAAGAAATTAAAATAAAATGTAAGAAAATATTGCCACTGTGATCTTTCATCTGTCACATGAAGAAGGTTCCCAACTATAAACTGCTCTAATTAATGGGCATTTTGGGGGGGCATGGGAGTAAAGCAGATGAATGAAAACTCATTAAGTAATTACAAAAACTCATTCATGTCCTACTAACACCCTAATTTTTCTGACATGAATACGAGTGAAAATAGGGAATGTAAGCTAAACTGCAGGTCCGGTCCCAGAGTGTTGGGCCTCATTCCCTCATGCTGCCGAGTGTCCACAGGGATAGACAGAAAAATAGAAGCAACACACACACACACACGCTGAAAACAGGCTTCTAATCTTCCCGCTGACGCACACGCAGACAGGCGACTGGCTTAATGGTCTTTCAAATTAAAACGAAGAGTGTGGCATGGAGACTGACAGAGGCAGTGTTGTGTGCATTCGTGTGACAGAGAGAGACATGTTGAAAGCATGGGAGACAGTCAGAGACAAGCTAGGAGGAAACTAAGAAAAGACAAAAGACCCATAACATAACACCCTGCCATCTTCTGTACATCACCTGCAGAATTAAACAGAGTTCACACAGGACTGTAGGACATGTCCAGACAGCTTGAGCCTGCTGACTACATGAGGTTAACTTCGTGTAATTGGGTCTCTGACCTCCCAGCTGGTCCGTCAGGCCCGTCGAGAGATGAGCAAAGCAGTGGTACAGATGCAGACGAAGGGCTGCTACTACCATTGCACACCTCTGAGGTGCTACAATTTGTTGTTCTAATTGCAGGGACGAGTCTAGACACAGAAGACTGCGCAGAGTAACATGCCCCAATAAATACTGCAAATGTTACAGGTGACTCAGACAGCTGCCCTTCCAGGATCTCAAACACACACAAATTACATGGAATTAAAATGTGAAAGACAGACAGCAGTCAGTCAGCGAAACAGATGGATACTGTAGTGTGATGAATCAGACACATGAACGTAGGGTCTAGAGTCTTTCAAATCTGATTCACAAAAATCAGAGCAAGTCCTGAGTCATCATCAGGACACATCTTGGGGTGCTAGATGTTCTCAAAGCCAGGGCCTCCTGGAGGCCAAACCCTGTTGCTAAGCTGGCTTGGCTGGATGGTGTCGCAGAGAGAAAGGACAGCATGCAGGAGTTGAAAGGCTCTTCATCTTGAGTCTCCAAACAGAGGGGGAATGACGTTACACGTTAGACTGGGCAAGTGTTTCCAAAGCTGCGACAAAGGAGGCGAAGGATTGCCCTACAAGATTGTAATTACTGCGTGCTTCAATGGGACTAAGGGGCTGTTTGGCTGACACCATTGGCTCTCAAACAGGCATCCTACAATTTAGACCATTGGCTCTCCCTGTCTTCTAATCTTTCCATGCTCTAAGGGCTGACTGGGCTGTTGGGCAGCAGGGACAAAGGTCCCTCTGTCCTGGCTTGGGGAAGACTGGGGCCCCATTCCAACATAGTGAAGTCTTTGAAAATTGTCTGGCAAGGGAACCTCACTATGGCTGTGTATATGGGGCCTGCCAGGAAAACCAAATTAATGAGATGCAAGGGGCACTGGAGAGATAAAGATGTAGCAAGAACAGAACACAAATTTGGAAACAGAAGCAAACATAATTGAAGTATACATTTGTGATGAGCACTGGAAGGCAAAATAATGTCTCACCTTGACAGAAAAATGGCAAGAAGGCTTTCAACAAATAGCAGAAAATGATCTGTGTTGAGCGTGTTTGTATGAGAAAAATATCAGGATAACTTAGATGTTCTGTAATCCACTGATTCACTGCAGCAGCACACATTAACCAACATGACTGAGGTTTGGAGAAGTAACATGTGAAAAAACATTCTTTCTGGTGAAGTTTGTATATATCATAATAAGAGCAGCAACTAATGACTTGAGCCAAACTGCAGTTAAACCTCAATCTCTTCCACAGTGAGCACGCTTTTCCACAAAGTTGTGCTCCGGTCAGACAGAGAATTTAAACGAGAAAATTTAAAAGAGAAAATTCTGCAGAAACAATAGCCTAACCACAGCTGCCCATAGGCACAACAGATGAACTGGAAGTAACAAAGCATCTCCAACACTCTGCCCGTCTCTAACTGAGTTGCTCTTTTTTACTCTTTTTCTGTCTGCTCCATCTGGCTGAGAACCAGGCACAAACCTGCCCGGCTGATTGAGCAAACCTGAGAACCTGACACCTTTAGAGAAAAACAGGCGGGCCTGCTGGCAGACAAACGATACTAGCGTCAACCAACTGCGAGCCCAGATCCTGGAATTCCACCAATTTCAGTGGAGGAAGTGATGAACATCTGTGTGAGGAGGGGGAAGAGAGGAGGGCATGTTCAGGCAAACTCTTTGAGAGAAGATCATCACTGACTGTCCAAGTGATAGTCTGTTACAAAAGTTAAGCCATGACTTTACAACTACAGGCTTGTCTTGTATCTTTGCAGTCAGCTTATACCGAGACCTTTGATCTATGAAATACCAGCTCTGCGGTGAAAGTGGAATACCACAATAACATGAGAACTGAACTGACAAATTGTTCAGCAACCACACATGTGATGAAACATCACGTGTCGTTGGAACACTTCAAAAACGGCAGTGTATCGACTATCGACATTCATCATCACCATTGTTCTGTGATGTGCTGTGCTGCTGCTCTGCCCTAACTCTGGGCCCCTCGCTATCACTGCACCACAGTTCAGTGAGTAATGGGCATAGCTAACCACTGGCAAAGTGAATTTCACTCACAGCCTTACACAAGAAGACAGATCTGGAGGAGCGCCAGAATATATCCCTTGCCATTATCTCCAGCAGGGTGTCCTCGATCCTTCCTCTCTTCTTATCCAGAAAGTACTCCACCAGGGTTTCACATTTTACAAGGGGGAGACAGCAGGATAAATAGACCCATGATACATTGACAAGGTTTATAGTTACCAATGGTAAACCCATTCCTATTTCAAATGTCATTATCTGGGTGGGCCAGGAGATTGACAATGAAAGCTTTTGTCCAACTCCTGAAGGGCCATTTACCTCTCAACAAAGTCTAATTGCACTGCTAAAAGCATAGGTCCAGAGTAAAGAAGGGCTATTACTTCTTATACTCTCTATTAGCTGTATAATCAATTAGCTGCCACCTCAAAACAAAAAAGTCAACAGTCTTAAACAGGCTTGTATTCAATTGGATTAAAGTATGTAAAGCCATCACCAAACGTCTGCACAGACATTTCACAACTTTAAGGTCCATAAGTACATTAATCTACAGAGACCAAGCTAGAGTTTGTTTAGTGCCTCATATTTGACACAGGGTTGTAGACGACGTGTCTTTATTGAGAAGACTGAGATTTAAGCTTGTCAGCTTTTAAAAGTCGTGCCTTATAAAAGAGCAATAGAGGGGAATCAGTGTGCTGCCGTCTGAAGAGGAATGTAAAAAATTCTAATGAGGTGGCTGCCTGGCTGCCAACTGCTGCAGTTGGGAGCTGGGGTTTAAAAGTGGAAGTCTGCTCTAGGCTGCACTTTCCCTCTCCCTGCCCGCCTCCAACCCTCAGACTGCATTAGACAGTGAGCTCCTGAGGCACATGGACAGGTACACGCAGAGACAAAGGCTCTCTCACACACACACACCACATACAAAGCAAAACCCTGAACATAAAATACCAAATTCTACAGAAACTACAACAACACAAAGCAGTCGATTTAGCTCATAAGCATAAACTGGAAACTCATGGGACAATAGTTCTTTTTGAACAAAACAAACTGCTTTTTGTTTCTGCAAACATCAAACATAGTACAGTTCTGTCCCCCGCCAGCTCGTAGAGATGCTTTTTCTGCAATAGCAGTCTGAAACTAAGATTATCTTTTCTTGGAAATAACTTGCTTGAAATGCAAGTTATGGTATCAGGGTAAAGTCCAATCAGGACTGCCAAGAACAAAAGGGTAAGCCCAATTTGTCTCCCTAATTGACTGGTATTTTGACTGGTACTGTATATGTATGGTAAACTTTGCAGTACCCACATTAAATGAACTGAAAGTTAACATCTTTGCTTAACAAATACTATATTCTAATAAGTTCTGGTACACTTCATGAGTTTAGCAGTAAAGCACTAGTAACGTGTAGTAAGAGCAGTATTAGTGGTGTGTGATGAAATGTAGGTTCATGGAATTCCCTATTACAGCAGTCTGTTATAAATGGATCAAACACCTGTTGATTTTTAGCGAGTGTGTGTAAGTGGCACTAGGCTGACGGACCATAAAGTGAATTGTAGTTAACCTTGCCACAAGTGGTGGCATCATGCCACAAGCTGACAATAAAGCCCAAAGTCCACCCTGTCAACAGGCACTCCGACAAGACTCTCACCCGCCAATGCCTGAGAAGCACACTCACATCGTAATAACTGGCATTTCCACTATTGCCAGTGTGTATAACAAACCCAAAACCTGGAAGCCCCCCCACAAATCATTGACCTTAATTATTTACCCAAATTTTGATTTTACCATTCATTTTCTACTTCAAGCTAAAACAACACATTTCCTGAACAACTTTAGCCCAGGTACACGTGCTATGAGGAAGATACAGATGTAGATAAACAAATAGACAAATAAACAATCTATTTCTTCAGGTTGTGTTTAGGTATATCTCCAGTAGTTTGTATCTAAATTTGGCTTGCTACTTTCTTTCTGAATATGAAATAAGCAGTGCCCTTGGCCACCCGGTATTTCCACACATCAAGAAAATCAGCCTGCTAAGGTTCATTGAAAAGGCAAACATACTTTGATATTAGATGGCATAAATAAACCCAGGAGCTTCTAAAAACATCTTGAGAAAATTAACATGACAATACCACCTCAATCAATGCAGAGAGAACACTGACAACCATTTCCACACAGGCAAGTTGCAACCTACTGCAGCGTTTGTTCCAGGTGAAAAGGATTTGTGATTTATATGGGAACGTTTCCCTGTGACATCTGAGAAAGAAAGCTTTGAATTTCAAAACTAATCCCTAGCTCTTGCAAAGTCTCCTTCAGCTACTGCTTCTACTGACAGCTCCTTTAAAAGGCTGTAAGGTGAGTCCCACCTTGGCAGTCAAGCATTTGAATTTAACAACAGCAGGTTTTATTGCTATTATATTGGAATACTTCCACTTGTTACACTGTAGTAAAAATGCTGCCATTATTTGTGTTTACCAACATTTTGCCTTTCTGAACTGAGCATGCAGGCCACTTAGATTAACCACAATGCAACAGGAGCATTTCCTAGCAGTGTGCCTTGTTAAACAGGGCAGTGCGTCCTGGGGCACAGAGGTGTTTATAGGGGCACTCCGTTTCCTCTATTCGCCCCAACAAAAAGGTAAATATGTCCCTTTTAATATCTGAAAAGCAGTGAACCTATGTGTTACAAAACAAACACTCCCGGCTCAGCATGGGGTCTGCACACGCCTCTGTGTGCTCAAGTGTGTGTGCTGGGATGCAGCAGTTTCCATCAGTTGAGGATTAAAATAGAAGGGATGCGAGAGTAGCAGCAGTATAATTAACGGTGTTGATGCAAGGAGGAGGGCTGAGTGAATAGTTTGTGTGTTTGGCATCTATAATTCAGCCTCTCCACGTGCCAGAAGAAGGGGGATGGGGCTCAGCCAGGGGGCCCGCCAAACGCTCCCAAGCCTGCTATTAGTTCATTCTCGGATCACAGGCACACAAAAGCGAAACAAATCAAGAGTAAGCCCGCAGTGCTGCTTACACATCTCATGAATCTAGCATGTTCACTTTTATGTTGACTGCTCCGCTGGATCAATGTCACATCACTGCCAGGAGCAGCAGAGTTGTGGAGCTGAAGGAAAGTTGGAACGGGGAGAAACAAGAGTGGGTCAGCAGACATCAATCAAAGGGTCAATTGGTATTTTGATTTGAGATGTTTCAGTGTGCAGCATTCACCGCAGGCTGGGGGCATCCAGTGGCCATACACATTGTGTGCCAGAGAACCATGCTGCAGATTATTTTTTCTTAATTTCTGCTTTATTTTCTTGATAGTCACAGTAGAGAGCGACAGGGAAGGCAGGGGAGAGAAAGAGGCGATAACATGCAGCAAAGGGCCCGGGCCGCTGCTGTAAGGCTAAAATGGAGGCCGTCAATAATATTCCTGAAAAGCTTCATGCGTGGAGACAACAAGCATGCAAGACACAAAACTCTTTATTGGAATACCAATCACATAGCACTATTGTTGCTACTGCAAACAAACTAATCAATGCTTAAATGTTAGCCCTGCTAGTGAGTGCTTAGGGCTCAATGGGTAAAAATGTTGGTCGCTTGATTGGATCAAACTACTTTAGTCATGTCAAGTGAAAGGAGCAGCACAACCTAAAGGGTCCAGGTCTATATTGTGTTGGGAGTGCTTGGGCACTATTATACTTGCTTGTATGAGTATGAGTATGTGTAAGTAGAAGGGATGTGTTTGGGATGTGAACAGCGCCAGGGTGAGAGCAGTTAGGTCTTCGTGCACAACGGTGTATGAGCAGTAAGGTCAGTCGACAGTTGCCCGACAGATTCTCACAGGAGAGGTGTCAATATGACAGATGCCTGTGATGTTTGGAAGTCATCCACTGCCCTGTGCTCTCACATCCTCTGCCTGATTACACAGGTTGCAAACAAGCCGAATGACGAGACATAGAAAGAGAGAAAGAATTGTGACTAGGCCACCCTCACCACGGTAAAGAAAAGCCCATTTTAACTAGTGTGGGAGTTAGTTAGTGTTGGGAGAGAAAATGTTCACCTATGTGCCCATGCAACAGCAACATTTTATCTGTTGCTAAAACACGGACACATTAACTAAATGCTCAGATCAGATAACAAACCCCTCAGGAAAACAGAATGAAAATGTTGTCGGCAACAAAGAAATAAATAGCTCTCAGGGAACTTGAAACCCACAACAGGAACTCATCGTGTTGCTGAAGTAGCATTTTAAGAATGGAATACTTTGGAAATGACATGTTTTGTTCTTCATTTTGACAGGGCTTTGTGGACAGGTTGCAGCAAGGTGATGTTATGGAAGAGGAGCAGTTGTTTGATTAGACGATTTTGGAAGGGTCAGGACCGTGCTGAGCAAACACGAGGAACATGAGCTTCATTGCAGCTGCAGCAGCAGCAGCATTGACCACAGGCTATTTAAAAGCCCCCCCGAGAGAATGCCATCAAACCTATCATAAGATGCTCTACACATTCGTCGGAGTTCATTTTCATCGGTCAAACTGATCTATCAATTGACAGATTGCTTGGCCAACAAATACACCTCTGCAGCAAAGGGTAGAACACATCAACCAATTTGATTGCACTGATGAATAGGGGCAGCCATAATGGAATGCAACTGTACAAGGATTCCCCACAGACTAATATCAGTGACAGAGAAGCAGATGAGGGCTCCTAAAAACATAATAGTACCCTTAGCTGCAGTGACAAGAAAAACACAGCCAGGCATCCTGGAAGGCCAGTGTCAAGGTGAAAGCTTGATTGGCCTAATAGCTGCTGTGCAGCCACTAGACATTAGTTGCGTGTCTACTGCACAAAATGTACTGTGCAATTTTGTAATTAACTCTTTCAAGTTAGCAGGGATGGAGGCTGAAAAATAAGAACAGGATGTTGCCAGGTAAGCGATTTAACAAGGTAACACCACTGCAGTGCTGGGGACAGGGGGGAAAGCTTCAGTATGAGTCGACACGAGGATCAGCACAGTGAAGGAGGGGGAGGGGGGGGGCAACAGAGGAAAGGCTTATTATCCTTGCAGAAACCCTTGGGGGGATTCTCTGCCATGTTGCTGGAGAAGCCTGGCTGACTGTGTTGTTTCCTACAGCTTGGAGGGCAGCCTAATTCCCCAACTGAGGACTTAGTGGAAAGCTCAGGTGTGCCTCAGCAACCAGCTTTATTAGTCAGAAATGGCAAATAGTTTATAAATGTACAGTTCTGCACGTGAAGAGGCTTGATGAGGACACACAATCCACAACAACAGCGTAGCAAAGTTATACACGCGAACCATTTCCAGTCATTGATTTTGGCTCGTGTCCAGCGCGTAGCCCAGTGCACTTCCAGTCCAATTATAAACGGGCAAGCCGTAGAGTTAATCAATTCATACAGAGTCATTTGGACTGCGATAAGTCAGCTAGTGTTGCATAACAGTGGTGTGGTGCCCTGCAAAATTACAGTCTGTGCCAGAAAACCACCGTGCAGACCTGCACGGCGTGCGGCTGGCCTGCACTGCACTGCACTTACTGGCACGCTCCAGCCCGCTCTGCAACTGTGGTTAAGCATGCTCCCCGAGCCAGCTCCACGCAAGCTACATCTGACTTTAAGCAGTGGCCCAAGGTGCAGTGTTTTCATTACTTTTGTTTCCATTAAACATGATGTTAAAATACATGACAGCAAAAGGCAAGAAAATTAGTATCTGCTTTATTAATCAGACAGCATCAGACAGTTGTCCCAGTGATTCTTCTGTTTTATTGCCACCCCGCCGGCTGGCAATAATTAGGATGTTGCATCCCCACAAGTCACAGCCAAGGAAAACATGCACGTTTTGACAGTTTTCCTAAATAGTGTTGGGTATTTTAACGCCTTATTAGGTTTCTAGGTTGTGTTAAAAACAAGGCTAAAGGTGAATATTCAGGGCACAACAGCAAACCAAGATGTGTACAGGTGCAGGTTGTCTCCTTCTAGTAGCAATCAGCCACTGGTGACTTCCTCCTCATCAGCATTCAAGGCAAGTAAACACAAGCTCACCTCCCTGGCACTAACAGTAATGACAGCAGCTGAACTAAGCACTAGTTCTGTAGAGAGACACACGGAAACAATATAACACACACTTGTAACACTGGGAGAAGCAGTTAGAATGTGGCCAAATTGTATTTATGAGTCTCATCTCAATATTCAACTTAAAGAGCTTCTACATGCATGCATTATACACCTACATGCTCATCTTTATATTTACAAGATTTCAAATGTGTTTGACGTGTAGCAAAGCTGTAGGCAGGGTATCCAGGAATACATCAATGAAACACACAGGAAACAGGCAGTGAGAGAGGAAAGGCTGGGAAAGCAGCCATGTTTGTTATTAGCCGGCCCTATCGGCCCTTTGCACCTGGAGCAACACGGGAAAAAAGACCATTCCTCAAACAGGTTTCTGTCATACACTGTCATCAATATGATGATATAATTTGACATCAATATTGAGTTACTTCAATGCATTTTGTTAAAGGCTGAGGAAATAATACAGAACTGCATGGCAATACTGCATGAATAGTGACAGTGGGACCTTTTCCTGCATGCTTCACACAGTCCACCCGAAACTTGTATTTGTTTAAAAAGTCATCTGAATCTAGAAAAGGAAGTCTTTGGTTCACAGTGGTCTCATTCTTCCCTCTTAGCTTTGCTAAGAGCAGAGAAGGAACTCACAAGCTGGAAATTAAATCCCTGGTTCCAAAGCAAAGGATGTGGAAATTTGGAGCAATATGGAGAGGGATTTTTTTCCGTTTCAGGATAGGAAACAAAACACAAACTACAACAAGAATGCTTTCTGTATTTTAGAGAACTTGTGCCACCATTACTGTTTTACTACACACCACACGCTAAAAGAAAGGAAAACAGTTGTAAGCAAGCACAGGAATGAGGACAAGCTGAACAGACCTGTCTACTCACTGAGATGTTTCGAGCTCAGCCATGACCAAGCCCTCGTGCATTCCTGCCTGCTTCTCAGATTTCTGTCCACAGGAGGGACAACTGCAAAACCTCTGTGGTTTTTGTATGGAATTATTTTCCACCGCTGCCCACATAGGCTCTGCATGGGGCACGGGCCTCTAACTCTGCTTGATGTTTTGATTCTTCTCTGAGCAGAGTTCTGTAATCCGCTCCAGAGGGAGTGTGCAGGCCAAACAGAGAGACAGTGTAGCGACTGGCAGACATGTCCAGACAATGCGGAGCATGTCATCGCTGTGCGGCAGCAGAGATAGCCTGCAGCAACACATCATCATCATCAGAATCACAGATTTCACAATGGAAAGTTTCTTACCTAAGTGGTTTGTTTGTCAAACTGTTCACATTTTTTCTTCTCCATCTTCGGATATCTGCGCCATGGCGTGCTATTTTCAGCATGTATGAGGTTTGATGGGAACAGAGAAGGGGAATTACACAGTGTCTGATCTCTGCATGACTGTGGGTTTTGGTTCAGGGTTGAGAGTTGGAAGCAGGATGAGAGATACCAGTCACAGAGATGTTGCTTTAGTTTAGTGAGCATGCAAGAAATAGACCACCAACTGTCAATCAGGTACGGTTTTAAGATATAGCAACACTTTGCACCTGTCCCACTGCTGAACTCCCTCAGTGTCAGTGATCCCTACACAATCTCCCACGTAGATAATTACAGTGTCCGAACTGCCATGCGTTTTTGCAAGGTCAGAATTCCCCAAACTTTCTGGCAGGTGGGGTGTAAAGGAGGGGAATTTTCCTTTGTGTGCAAGCATTTGCTCTGTGACAGTGCGCTGAAAAGAGATTACATCATCACTATTGTAGCTTCCGAGCCCTCTTCTTTCCTCCATTGGCTGGTTTGCCGTGCACAATACGATCCGGACAAAGACGGAGCATTCCAACAGTTTAGCAAGCAGGAAACGCAGAACCGTAGTCACACCTCATCACAATCAAACTCATCAACCCCCTCAGTCGCCAGCGAAAAGACACGCGCACGGAAAAACCGCTGGAGGCCACATTATCATCAAGTCATTTGACTTCTGACTATGGGCTGACTAATATTGGTCAGACACATCACTCATGTTAAAACCGACGCTGCTTCCTTTTTTTTTTTTTTAAGTGATATATCTCAAATTATTGCTGAACGTTGTGTCGAAACACATGAATACATGACTCACTTTGGTGTCTGTCATAGAATAAACAGGCATGAGGAAGCTGGCCTTGCAGCTGACATTGGCTGTGCTGGTGCACCAAATCATCCAGGGCCACATCTCAAGGTGTGTTTAGTTTGTCGTATAGTAGTCTGTCACCTTAACAACAGCAAGTCAGGTGGTACTATTTCCAAAAGGTGAAGTCAAGAAGTTTGAAAAATGATATAACTATAAAACTTTGTGAGGGTAACCAGGAAAGAGCAAAGAGCACGATCAAAACCTACTTTACACAATAAGATCATTAAACCAAGAAAGAACAATGCACTTTAAACTTGAGAATGAATCATAACAATAATCTCATTATTCATCAGAAAACGTAAACCGTTAATTTCAGCATTTCATGATGGCCACTTAACATAATTGCAGCCCACACATTCCAGAGTGCCAAATTATAAAGCAGTACAATGCTGCTCTTGTTGTTGTCTTTTATCTTTGCTCGAGCTATTCCCTTCGAGCCAATGCACAGGAGACAATAGAAACATAAGCTCAACTTAGCAACAGGAAGCAACCCTGTGTGAATGTGTGGGCCCATTAGAAAGACTCTGAATGAAGCACAATAACAATTGTTATCGTTATGCGAGAGGTATGATGCAAAAAGTGAAAATAGAAACACTGTCCTTCAGTAATAAACCAGGGGGAGGATTGTTTATGCTGATAAGAAATGTGAGAAGCAATGGCTTTTATTTTCTGAAGGATCACATCTAGAGTTTGCATGTGGATGCATTTCGATGAGAGCGGCACAAAAAAGCTCATCTTTGGACTTATCTTGTCAACCAGCTGTTACTCATATGGGCGTCACGCTACTACGCCTGCAGACTAGTCTCCCTAAATGAGATGTTTTAACTATTTGGTATTTTTGTCAACAGATTTGTTGGCCCACTGTTGCAGCTAAAAACAGAGCATGCAAGCTTTCCCCAGCAGTGATATAAAGCTGCTGCGTTTGCATTAGATTTATTCTCTGTAAGAAATCCCATCAGAGAAGGCAAGAAGTGGCCTGGTGTGAATAATAGCTTCGGTTTAGAACAAACAAACGGGACAAAGCTGAGATTTGACTCACTAGTAAAAATGGCAGTGCAGCTAGCCTATATGATCGGCCATGCCCTCCGCAGGGCAGCTAAGCCTAGCAAGAATGTTAAAAATGCTCCATCCTTGCCCAAAGCTTCACTTTTTTTTTACCTGACTCGTGCCAAGTTGTCCAACTCCAACAAGCACTGCTGCTGGAGCAGACACTGTGATTCAGATTTTCAATTTCCTACCTGCATAGTTACTTTGAAGTGGTTTGTTACCGCTGATATTTTGTAAATATGTTAGTTTTGGACACAGTGCTGTATATGGTGTGTTTGAACTCTCAAAGGTTGGCACGGTTTCCTGTTTGTTACTATCCAAACAAACCTCTGTTTGCCTCGTTGCCCTGCATTGACAGATCTTTCCTATTCCTTCATGTTGCCACCACTGTAATGATCTGTATTCTCCCTCTATTCCAGAACACTCTCTATGTGCCCATAGTGTACCCAAAAAAAGCCTGGTATGTGTAGGCTATATTCTGCAAATTAAGCATAATTAAATCAGCAAAAAATGAGGGTGTGAGTGGGTATTATCTTTTATAAAAAGCAACGTTGTACAGACTCAAACGTTTAACATGGCATATTGATCAGGCACAACTGTACATTCACCATGCAATCAGCTTGGCCTAATCTGTTCAACTAGACCATGAACCAGGCACGGCTGTAAACAAATCAGAGCTTTCAGTGCCAGGCAGATGTGGCACAGTGAAATCACCTGACTGAAATCCCTCCTCGTGTGGCAACAACGCGGGGTGTATACCATGCTGAAAAATGCTGATTTTCGGGTGGTGACAGTTACACAAGCAGACATCCACACATATGATATATATATATATATATACATATATGTAGAGTTGTGGGGTGCCACCTGTGAATCCTCTCCCCTCAGCAGTGCTGGGAACAATGCCCTTGACATGCAACGACGCAGCGGATACAAACATGTTGACAGCTCCGGTGACGTTTCTTACCTAGTGCACTCAGTCTACCAGCAACCCTGTTAGTCAAAAAAAGAAACAGTGGCACTGATTGCGCACTGGCTTTACACTGCACCACAAAGATGTGCTTTGTCCACAGACAGCTGACAGATGTTGTGCGGTGTAGGCACCTTGTACCACGAACATAGCACCGCCACGTTCCCGACTTACCTTTACTGCTTTCTGCCTCAAGCTTTTGGATGTCACACAATTCGAAGCGGGTTTTTCCTTCTTTTGTTTCAACTCGTAACAAGGTCTTCTAAGTCCAAAACACAAACTGCGCAGCGCTCTTCCTTACCTTCGCGGGAAACGCGTTCGCTCCGGTTCGAACCGAAAACGCCCCGGTGTCCTGCTTTCCAAAGGCAACTTGGAAGTTTGATAGAAAGTTACGGGTTTGCCTCGCTGCGCTATGCAGCTGCTGGAGGGATGAGATCATACAGGCAGCCGCCCCCCCCCCCCTCTCCCTCTCTGTCTCTCTCTGACCCGGAGTCTCGCGAGAAGGCTTGGTGGGGAAAGCAAACGTTTCCGTGGCAACAGTGCTCACCTGTAGTCGGTAGACGGAGAGGAGGGCAACGCAAAGAGCTCTCACTCTGCGTGGAAAACTATACAAGCTAATGCGAGGCAGCTAAAACCCTGCACTTTTATTTATTTAATTTATCAGTTACACACGCTTCATATCTTTTTATGTTTTACTATGTTTATGTTTGTTCAAATTTGAACAATGTTTAGCTAATATGTTTATGGCTACTGTACATGCATGGTTATTTGGTGCAACATATATGCAAAATCAAACGTATTTTCTAAAGATTAAGATAGAATTTGTGTAACACTATACATGAATTCAGATGTGATGGGATACTTCTTTGGTTTCCTATATTATTTTAAGTATTTGATTATAAGCATTTAAAAAAACTTAGTGATTCATTGCTCCGACATAAACGATCTGTCTGCAAACTGTGTGTGCAGGAGAGCAGTGCAGAGGGTGGAGGAGAGTCCCCTGGCAATCCTCTTCCAATATTTGCTGCTTCTAATAGGCAACATTACTTACTTGACTGTCAACCACAGGCCAGTAGGCTTGTGGGAAATATAGGAATCAAATGTATCATGACAACACACATACTCAAACGTGATATGCAAAGAGAGTGGTTCAGGCTATCTACAAACGGATATTTAAAAAAGTGTCAGGTGACTGAGTGTTTCACTGTTGTCCCAGCAGCAACCTGCCAAAGACATTAGGGCACTGCCTGGCCTGTGTAGCCTGCGGCTCTGACATCATCAGCTGATGTGGATGTGAGCTGATGTGCAGAAAATCCACTGCTAATCTGCAGACCTGGCCAACAATGCATACTGTGCATCGAAAACTAAAGCTGCATAGGAGCTCATTACACAGCGGCAAGGTCAATGCTTTCCTGAATGCATGATTTAGGACTTCAAGTGTCACTGTGGTAGTAAAGCATTCCTGCAGTTGTATTAGGATACTGGTATCAGCAGATCTTACTTGGACATGTATATCTAATGAATTGGTGGAGAAAGAAGATCTCATCGAATAAAGAATGAATCAGCAGGCTAGAGGATGCATTATGCAGAGGAATTGCCTGTGGATTATTTTAGTGAGTGTTTTAGTGTGCAATAATTCCACATTTGTCTTACTCTATTTCAAGCCACATTACTATGCCCACACAGACATCTTTGAGACATGGCAACATCCATTTCGGTCAACCTTGCATCAGAGGAACACATCTTCTTAGCATATGCCTCACAGTATATATGGTCCAATTAAAACAAGACGCATCAGTGAGAGAACATTTTGTTTTGGGGGGATTTTATTCCAGTGCAAACATTTTGTGAGTTTGTGTGGTGAATGTTAATTCATAAAGCATGGCAGAAGTTATCCGTTGGTATGATCAAATCAGCAGCACCATCTGCTGGACAGGCTAGCATAGAACAAGAAACACAATGCTGTGCAAAAGGTAATACGCCCTGCTTTTAAAGTGATCATTTTATCACGTATACCCACATTTATTTAAACTTGTAGCTACACTGCAAATCCATTTTACATATATTGAATCTCCACTGCTCTTAAGCACTTATAAGGCCTCAGATAATATTCCCTTAGATTTTCAGAATATCACCCTCATTTAATAAGACTTAAAAGTGTGGAGGACAGCATATCAGGTTTGACTGTGATGGATGAGAAGTCATTAAGAGTCGGAGGCTATTCTTAGGTCTTGGTTAATCTTAACAGTCTTTGGATGTCAGGCTCGATGTCAATGGTAGGGAACTTTTTGCTGTATCTTTTGAAGGGCTCTCCCTCTGGCCCGATGAGGAATTTCTCAAAGTTCCAAGAGATGTCCGTCCTACTGATGGGACTCCAAACCAGAAATTTGGGGTCCTGCATGAGAGAGTTGGGGTCGTCATCGGGATAGGGGAGCTTGTCTTTAAGATAGGCAAAGACCGGATGCGTGTTTGTTCCATTGACATCACACTTCTCAAACACGGTAAAGTTGGGCTGAAAGCCACCGCCTGGACGCACATTCTGCAGTGAGTTCAGGATCTCACCATTGGAGCAGTTCTCCTGCAAAACACAAGAATTCATTTCTATATTGTCTTATACTCCACAGCGGTTCTGTAAAGGCTTCAGTTTGCGCCTTATTTTGGTGACAACAAGAATTGAGCTGATTACACTGTAGCAAATAATGGAAATTTTATTTTACTATCAAAGCTCAAGTACCAGCCACAGTTTTCACACTTCCACCAGGATATTGGGAGGAGGCTCAATCCTGTTTTAATTGATCAAATAATGGTTACAATGAAATGTAAAAATATAAAAATAGCGACTGAAATTGGCTTCAAACATCTGATGGAACACAGATATCGTTTCCAACTCGTACAAATTTTATAAAAGAATCTTACATTGGGTGAGGTTTTGTATTAGCAGGTGAACTGATACAGCAGGGTTAGCTATGCATAATAAATCAGCATATATAAACTCATTTTATGAGATTTCTGACCTACATTAAGACCAGATATGGCAGGGTCATACTGAATTGCCTCAGGCAACAGAGCACTTCAACTGACCTGGTATCCAAACTGGTTACAGGGAAAACCCAGGACCACCAGCCGATGGGGGTACTTGCTCTGAAGCTGGTTGAGCTCGCTGAAGTCCCGGGTGGTGGTGCCTCAGAGCGAGGCCACATTCTCTATCAGGACCACCCTTCCTCTGAACACGTTGAAATCCACAGAGTCTCCCTCCAGCGTGGTGGCCCTCAGGTCGTAGAAAGTCTTGGCGATGAACGTCATCTTGACTCCTGTGCTTCCACACTGGAGGCAAACAGGATCTCAACGTGTGACTGTATCCAACTGTTTGGTCACCTGACTCACTTTGGGCAGAAAGCTGCCTTTCATGGGTGTCAGATGGCTCTGCAAGAAACTGATACACCTGAAATGCATAACTCTTTTCGTGTTTCAGATGGATTCATGTAACTGATTGTAAAGCCACACAGATACATGACGCAGTTTCTGCATGATTTACAATATTGTGTGTTATCCTATTTTGGATATTCTTTGAAAAGTGCTTAAATCTTATAATAATTTCTTTGAACCCAAACATCATGTGCTGTTAATCACTAGAATTCCTTCAAAATGTAATTATTATCCTAAGCATGTATTTAACATGCTCATTTGAAAGAGTGTTGACTGGGGGAAATAGCATGTATTATGGCATTTATTCAGCTTTATGGTATCTCTATGACATGCATCAGGTTTCTTAGTCATCAAAAATGTAGCGTGTGATCACCTGTCTTTCACAGCAGGTGATGAAAAATTAATGAACCTACTGTCTGAACTCTCCGTGGACCCATCTTCACTCTCAATCCATATTTTGTAAAACTCAGTTAATTAGCTTTGAAATATGACAATTTCAATTTATTAACTTCTACATTGTTGCGACATCCTTGAGTATATTAAAATTACATATCTGTGGCACCTCAGCAGAACCTGAAAAACATGATTTTTTGCAGCAGTGACTGCTTAAATGCACAACATACAGTAGGCAACACCGGTCACACCCTTCGAACAAACTGTATATGTACATTCAGGATGGTAAATAAACAAAAGGTCATTGAACATGGCACAGCACTGTCTCGCTTGAGGAAATAAGTCCATTGTGTAAGTAAATCCATCCCTGCTGGGTTTGAGTTTCGAGGTGTAAATAATTCATTGTTGTCCTCTAGCTACTTTGTTGCAGCATATATAGTCAGCATTTATACTATAATAAACATACTTCTTACTTGTAGGCTGGGTATCAAATTTAAAACAATAACAAGGAAGCAAAGGTGATGGAATACAGGACACTAATGAATTAGATGTATAGTGCATTTCACCAAAGAAAATGAAGAGTGTGTATATTGATAGTTTTGCAGGAGCAAATGGATGCACAGCCACCTTCATGCACTGTACACATACTCTTCACTGGCTACAGAGTTCAGTGACCATGCAACAAGATTGGCCCTCTGCTGGTCGCTGCAGCCAACTGCGTTTACCACCATATGATGTCATCGACATGCAAAAAGTCCTGGCCAACAAGTCATGGTATCTCTGAGGATGGTGGAGAAGGGCTGAGGCAAGTCACAATGGGGAACAAATGTCTTTAGCTACAGTATGAGCCACGACACTGTGCCTGGCCCTCTTTCTAACAGGCGCAGCTCCTCTGAGTTTTGTCGTCAGCATCTTGACTGCCCTTCTCCTCTTCCAAAGCTGCCTTCTCCAGATAATCATCCAGAGAGCCCAATAAGCTGTCCACGTCTCTCTTGTGAGCCTGCAGCACCAGTTCTGTCGCGCGAATGAACGACTGAAGGAAGGAGGAAGTGAAAAACAAACACATAGGTAATAAATACATATGCTGCGTGGGAGTTCCCCGCAGTGTTTGTGCACATTTCAACTGTGGATTCTGTGGAGATGCAGCCTGTGTCATACCTCACTGATGTTACTGCTGGTGGAGGCGCTGGTCTCAAAGAACTCCATGCCATAGGTTTCTGCTAGCTGCAACACCAGGTTAGATGTGGTTAGAAATAGGTACAACAAAATGTATTTCATAGCTTTAGTCAGTTTTCTTCACAAGTAAATGAACACAGGGTTTAGGTCAACTTATTAAAGCTATTTTGAGGTAATCCTGGTCACCTTATATCACTGAATGTATAAAAGAAGACAGGAAACAATAATCTAATGAACTTTTGGATGCTTTCGTACATATCCAAAATTAAGTAAGTTAAATGCAAAACAAGATTATAAAAATGCCAATAAAACCCCCCAAATAAGGTTTTATCAAACCTTGCTTCCTTGGTCCTTTGAAACCTGCCTCCTGTACTCCTCATCAGACTTGTTTCCTACCAAAATCCTCTGCACCAGGTCTGGGGCACACTGCAAAACAACAACAACAAATAGACAGGGACTTCATCATCTTGTCACTCACACTAAGCCACTGGGTGTGCAGCAAGCATCGACAGCGCACCGAGAGGTTATACAAACACCGGGCCACTGTGAAGGGCAACAAGTGCAAGAGGAGTGAAATGAGACTGCTTATTGCCTTACTTCATCCACATCACTGGCCCAATTCCCCAAATGCTGAAAGGACGTCATGTTCGTGATGTCGTATACAAAGATTATACCCTGGACAAGCAAAAAAAGAACAATTAAAGAATGAATGCTACGGTAACCCATGAACGTAGCGTGACTCCTGTGACTGTTCACCTGCGCCCGCCTGTAGTACTGTTTGGTAATGGTCTGATAACGTTCCTGACCGGCCGTGTCCCTGCACAGAAGACGAAACACGCACCAGCAGAAGATCACACAACATGCACGACAGCAAACCGTAAATGCAAAAAATGATACACAAGTTACTTGACTTACCAGATTTGTACTCGCACCTTGACTCCGTCTATTTCTAGTGTTTTCATTTTAAAATCAACTCCTACCGAAAAAGAAGAGTCTTAGATTTTTTTTCACAGACAGCAGGGTCAACAAAACATAACAGAAGCAATTTGTGATGCAACTGCAAACACCTTACCAAACAGCCGAACTGGAATCACTTCAGCAACTGTGACAAACTGGTGGAAAATCCTGCTTTGTGGTATTTGACATGGGCTTTTGTGTGTTTGTGAGCACTTAGTGAGTGTTGCTCTGAGACACTATTATCCCAAATTAATAGTATCTCAGGCACAGCATAGTGTCACCTTTTAAATCACGGTGTCTCCCTCCACGAGGAGGTTTTGATGTGAACTGCTGCTTCTGCTGAGTAACAGGAGAGTTGGCTGGCTGCCAACAACAACAACAACAATCTATTTCCTAAACTAACTTCACTGGTTCACAGTACAGTTAAGACAATATACTGTAAACATATTCTTGTTAAGTTTTTATGCTGCCACAGTTGAAAGTCCAGCATTCCTTTCTATATTATATACTAAACTAAACTATATGTGACATATTATTTTCAATAATGACTGAACTACTGATTGTTTTCCCAATCATTTAATTCATAACTTATAAATTATAAACTAAACAACAAAATAAACTAAAACAGAAAAAGAACCAATCCTCAGAATAGTAAAGTTGTAACAAGATAATGTTTTTGCTTGAAAATAAAACTTGAATGGTTAATTTATGGGCCTTTTTGTTTTACAGCAGACATTTAACTCTCATATTTGGCTTAAGGGAGGATTTCAAATGTATTTCTTTCCCCAACACACAGCTCTCTGAAAGAAGTACTTGTAATTGTGAGAAACTTGGGTGCAGATCTGGAGGGATGACTGGAGCTGTCTAATGTTAACCAATGAGCACAATATCAGGGATCTAAAGGCACGGAGATTTTATGCTCCTTCTCAAATAACTTGGTTTAATCCCATGTAAAGCTTCCTCACCCTGCCAACTCTGCTGAGATCCAGATTGCAGCAAATATTTTACCCAGAATTAGGCTCCATTCAACACTACAGCCCTTTCTTTTACAGCCAAATCAAATTGCCTCGACTTCCATGGAAGTATGTGTTGACTGTTTTCTTTGCTTATGTGGAAATTCTTTTCCCTTTTTGTGTAAAACAGCCCCACCATTTTCCTCCAAGCCATTGTTGTATCACACAGTCAGGAAAAGAAGCAGCAGCAATATAAAGCACTAATGGGCAGATCAGTCCACAAGTTTCATAAAAATAAATAAAAAACAGGATAACATTTCGGAGGGCAGAGAAAATCCTGTTTTTTCCTGTGGGCCTTTCTTTCTTCCATTGTTATTGTGACACATTCACAGTCCTGCTTTTCTCAGAACCTTTAGGGGCATATCTCTAGTACAATATATTCCTTTTTTTAATCAGTATAGCTTTCATAATACTGCCATGTTTTCCAGACAGGTTCAGTGCTATTATGACCTGTGGCAGTTTGCACTAATCCCACTAAGTAGGCCTGCTACACACTTTGAAGAAATGAGAAAATTCCATTTGTTATGAAACTTAAGTAAAAAAAAAAAAAAAGTTGCAGTCGCCCTCGACATTAATTCTGTAAAAAGTATTCACTGATGTTAATCCGGTTCAATCTGTGGCTAACTCAGACCCATGATGAGAAACGGCTCTGAAAACTAATTGGATGGCTTACCGATGGTGGAAATATGTGAAGGATCAAATTCACTTTCCGTGAACCTGCGCAACATGCACGTCTTCCCGACGCCGGAGTCTCCGAGCATCAGCAGCCTGAACAAAACGTCGTACTGTTTAGCCATGATGACCACAAACTAACATATATAGAAGAAAAGCATGACTCTTCCATGTAGCTTCTGGCTGATGCCTTCACTCAACTGCTACCCTGTGCTGCCTTCAGTGACACTCGGAAACTCCTCTCGCTGATCTCGGTAATTCTAAGTACAGCCTGTTAGAACGCTCAACAGCTCCGACCAGATTGTGCCATTTTTATATTTTTATAGCAGGTTATTTTAGTTCGGTGGAAGTGTTTAGCAAGTTGAAAAACACAGTAGAAACATTATCAATGATGACCAGCTTGCTCATATTTAATCCACGGTGTAATACATTCACCCCTTTTGCATTTTGTTTTGTCGTGGTCTCAATACTTCTCTACAGGCTTTGCACAGCTTCATATGCACTAATTATTTCAGTTGTATGTTAAGTTCCTGTGTTCTAAAATAAAAATCCTACGGCTCATGAAGGCAGCATATAACCTGCCTCTTTGAAGAGGAGTGTCATGCTGGGGACTCATCACACTGAGCTGATCCCAAATTCAATATTTAAACAACACAGGCAGAGCTGAAGTCATGAGACCAAACATAACCCCACCCACCTAAGAACCTTTTGACCTACCATGGAAAATATGTGTCCCCATATATATTTAAAATAATATTGTTTTTAAATTATTTTTTTATTTTACTTTTCATTAATGTTGTTCCTCTACTGTTAGGATCGTAATACTAAATCCCAGGTTTCCCTCCAAACACATACAAAGTAGTTTTATACCCAGTAAAAGTAATAGGAACTTCAGATGCCAAATGTAGCTATCATGTTAATAAAAACATGTTGAGTCACAAATACATCCCAAAAGGATAAAATAGTTTTATTTATATTCTCATAATAAAGGTATGTCTTAACTTGCAAGACAACCGTTGGCAGTATGTACAACATACCTGTAATTTCCATGGAATGGAACAAACAAATATTGATTACGTACACACTTATTTAACTCTGCAAAAAGAAAGAAAGAAAAAAAAAAGAGAAACGTTCCCAGCACAGGCAAATATTTCTAGGGAAGGCTTTTCTTTGCAGAGCTGACACCATTTAAGAGTATACAGTGTTATATACTACACACTGAAACAGACTTCCATTAACAAAAATAAATGTCACTGCCCTTTAACTGCATTGCGTAACATTCAGAATCCATTAGGGGATTCTTTTTTCTTTTTTTTTACACCCACATTTTATCTGATAATAATAAAAAATAGATGAAAACAGTTGAACCTGTGGAAAATCCTCTAAAACAGCAGGTCAACTTGTTCATCCTCCTGTGTTCTCTGGAAAATCTCAAACCAAGCATAAAGGAGATCAGACATAAGGGTAAGAAACCAATCGGTGCATAACTATAAATAGAGGGATTCATTTGATTACACAAACATTTTCAAAGACAAAAACCTCAGCCACCTACACTGAATTAGGAGGGGTGCATCTAGCATAAGACCTTTTTTTTTTTCAAAAGCAAGTTCACATTCTTTTCTGGAAAAGTATCAATTTTAAAAAGGTAAACTATCCCTATTATCATTTTGTCGAAGCTTGTAAAGTCTCACAACTCCAACAAAGGGGAAAAAAAGTATTTTATGTAGCTTTACTAAAGCCTCATACCTTGTCATTTCCACATTTGATTATGAATAGTTATCATGAGGTTTGAAAAGCACAAAGTCCTTCAAAACTGCAGAGCTGCCTCACTTTGGGGGTTTTGAAAGTTGTTGCTGGGCCACAAAAGGAGTGATGGGATGCTTGCCAGGAGCAAAAGGGAAGGTAGAAGCGTTTTATACATAATAGCACCTCTCTCACACAGTCCTCACCTTGTCTCCTCGACCGATGTAAGAAGGTGGGACTGAGTGCGAACAAGTAAGAGGAGGCGGGGCTAGTGGGCAAAAAAAAAAGAGTCTGTTTCGAGAACTGGGGATCTAGCTGGGGTCCACGCGCAGCTTCTTTCGGTTGGGCGGCTCGTCTGGCTCTGACTCCGAGCTGGAATCGGACCCGCCGTCGAAGGCGGAGACCGCGCTCCCTTTGCGGTTTGTGTACAAGCTGCTGTCAGAAGAGTAGTTTGTCTGGAGCTGGGTGTTCCCCTTGGCCTTCTCCAGTGCACGAACTGCAGCGGCAGACGCGGGCAGAAAGAGAAACAATACGGCAGTAAATAACCCTCTCATCAAATATCACACGTTGTTGAAAAAAGACGTGCACGACAGTTCCTCCGCTTACCCTGCTGCTCCAACAGTGCGTTCTGCTTCTTCAGGTCATCGATGTCTTGCTGGTGGGTGTGGTTTTTTCGTCTCATGTACTGGATGTACTCAGTGGCTTTGTCTAGAATCTGTGCTCGGGAAGCCTGTTTGACAGAGTTCTGTCAGCAAAAATTTCAGAGAGCCATGGGACAATGCTGCAGTGTCTATTCGTATAGGCACAACATGTTATGCAGAGATCACAATTGTACACATGAATGTTGCAATTAGTTTTCAGTCTAGATTATAAAGTAAAAACACATATTGCTCAACAGTTACTAGCACAAAAAAAGGAAAGAAAAAACACCAGCAGTTTTAACACTATCACACTTTTTGTATATTTAATTTGAATGATTTACCAACTTATAAAATGGACTGTAGATACAAACACATCTCTCTCCGTCCAGCAGTTAGGTGACGCTGTGAAAAGGTTAAAAAGCTGTTTTCCAACTGCTTCGATGGCGATGCCTTCCAGATGTGTAAGAGTTCCCAGAGAACATGGCTTGCTTTGTGGCAATGATTCCCAGAAATTGTGCGATAAATCAACAATCCTACATCTCGATTTGGAACATTAAGGCCATGCTGTTTAGCACCCTTTGATGGGTAGACTGGAATAATGTCTGATAAGGTGGTTGAATAGTATAGAGATGGAAATGCAGCTGATGAGCTGCAGACTTTACCACTGTGGGTGACCACGTTTGCAGAGTTGTGAAAACACAGCAATGCAAGGTGAGAGGACCTGCATTTTCACCTGCTGGTCATCTGCACCAGAGAAATGCAGCTATCTCAACACACAGCTCTCATGCATTACAAAGCTGCTTTGGATATGCACAACAAAGCAGTTTCCCTTCCTCTACAGACATGCAGGTCAGGCTTATTCAAATAGTTAGCTGGCATTAAGGCAGATGAATGAATTTACATTGCCATTTATTCAGATTAACAAGAACATCTAAAACTTGCATTTGTTGCAGCTAACATAAGTCTTAACTTATTTTTACTTAAATTGTCTTTACTTGTAAAGTCATGGAATGCAGAAAACTTCTTCTCACCTTCTCTCCTTGTAATGCAGGCACAGAATCTCGTAAACCGTGAAAGCTGTCTTTAATATGGTCCCTGCGTTTGCGCTCAAGCGCGTTGTGATGTGCTCGCTTGTCTGCCTGCAAACGGACAGGTAACGTTTATACTTAACGCACAGGTCATACATACAGAAAAAGCTGCAACATGCAAATGCTGCAGCTTTGAATGGCAATTAAGTAGAATAAGCAGCAGTCTTTTCTGAGTCAGGGTCCTTGTGTTAATCTCATTTTTCTGACACCATACAGCAGGAACCTGTGGTGTGACTATAATGTTTACATGGATCTCAACTGATGATGTGCTGTTTGCTTTCAGTTTCTTGGAGGGTTGGATTAGCATATCCTGACAATGGCACTTAACAGGAACTCAACATCAACTCCTGCGTCTCCCTTCTCTCTGCTGGACACACTGGACACAACCAATAAATGTCAAAAAAATCTAATTTTAAACTCAATATCTTAAATGGCTGAAGAATGAAGCACATTACCTTTTAGATAGATTCCTTGGTGTTCTTATAGTTAACATACACTCATTAAAACAATTTGCCAGGTCAAATATAGTACAAATGTATAAAAACAGCATAAATATAGTATAGGACGAGATTTCTCATGGTGGTAATTGATATACACATTAGATGTATAGCTGCTTCTCATTAATAAGAGCTGAAAAATATTACTAATTATCAAATACAATGAAAAAGTTTCTTGTAGTGAAGAGGGCTGTAAGACGAACCACTAAGACAATAACTTGTTTACCATGTTAAGGTTTGCACTATCCTGTAACATTAGAAACATTAACAGGCCTAACTGTACATGTACGCTGTGGCTCTGTGAGGATCCAAAAGTGGAGAGCCCAGCTTAATCAAATGGGGGGAGGGGAATCCACGGCTCTGAGAAATATGTTACCAGATCAAGGATCTGACATGATTTCTGATGCATTCTCAATTAGAACACCACAGCACATTAATGGGAAATTCATTGCAGATGGTTTTCACACCATGGGGAATTTAAATGAATATGTATAGTATGTTTGATGATGCATTTGGGAAGTATGTCTCAAATGCATAATTTTGCGAGCAAATGCAAGCAAACTCGTGCAGCTGCACTGGACTCTCGTTGTAGGAGAACGTATTTAAAAAGGGTCCAGAAGGCTGCAGGGAAACAACAGACGAACTTAACAGGTAAAAGGTAAGAAAAACAAAAACACAACATGAACACCGCCCTCTCTACTGACCTATTTGTACTGCGGTCAAGTAAGCCGTCGTTTGGGTTTGGTTGCGCATCTTTTCATGTAATTACGGCACCGTTGCTCGGAACGGCAATACTTCACGTATTCATTCAGAGCATGTCTTTAATAGGTTTGCAGAGTATCCCAACTCAGAATATCCTGGACTGTTATATTTAACGTGAAAGCATTTTAATGTACACTTTTGGAGAACAATGAAAGGAAAATTCCAGATAATTTGCAGCACACTAATGTTAAAGTTGAACTAAAAACATTTTGTTAAGAGACCTGCTGAACATTTCAGTGGACTCCCGTTCAGAATGACCCTGACTATGGCCATATGACATTTCCAGTTATATTACTGTACCGTTTCTGAGGAAATTCAAGGGAAAGTCACATCCAAAATCAAAATAAACCAATGAATGACTTCAAATACATTTCTCATTTTCAAAAAGACAAATTTCATAAAAGTGTGTGTCATATAATTATCAAGTAAGTGAAAGGTGAGTATTCGTTGCACTTTGCCTTGTAGACTTCATTTAATACGTCCTTTTTGGACGCTGCCAGCATCCGTACCGCAAAGGCATAAATAGATGCGCAACAACATGTAAACGGCAGCTGACTTGACATGGTTTTCCGCAAACGGCTCACTTGATCGCAATTATACGACATTACTTATTCACCAGAATAATGTGCTCGACTTTCATGTACAAGGCAGCCAGCCAGCACTCCAATGAACACTTTTTACTAACAGCTCGCAGTCCATTTGTCTCACAGTCTAGTTTTAGCCGAAAACCCCAGCTAGCTAGCTAGCTCGAGCTGATAGCGTAGGTTGGCAGAAATGTTAAAGTTGCTGTCTGGCTAACAATTTGGCTAGCTAACGTCACTTCTAGAGGAAACTAAACTACATACATCGCTGTCGACTTCGATGTCATCGTTTTCGCTCATTCTTCGGTAAAAAGGTATGAGAAAAGAAAACAAGCAGCTGTCAAAACAACGTGAAGCGACACCCGGAGGCAAAAAACAAAATCTAGCAGGGAGCTCTGCTACAGCAGATACATGACGATCAACGGTTTCTCCACACGTGATTGATTCGCCTACACATGGACGGGAAAACATAAACAGCGCAGGCGCATTAAAATGAGACCTTCTGGGTAATGAAGTAATTCGCCAACACGCAGCACGGTTTGCACCTGTGAGCTTATGCCATTTCAACTACATTTCCCACAAGCCCACGGATTTGGACGCGCCCACCAAACTATAACGTTATCTCCTACAAGTTGGAAACACATCATCTTCAGGACCTTCAGTGTCATTACTCAAGTGGATCATTATGTTCTTTGGTATAAAACTAATGGAAACAACATTTGATTAAATTGGCATGAATACATTAGGGATGCTGTAAACATATACAATCATATTTGTTTTCACACATTCTCCTTAAATATACCTTTAATGCAAACATGATTCTGTGGTATTAAGGAGGACCAAAATGCATTATGCTTAAGTCTGCTGGTTCAGTGGTCATTGTCAGCAGGATAGTGGGCTACAATAACTAGGCTCTTCTCCCAGCATATGATTATGAGGCCAGATGGTGGCCTGTCTCACTTTGGCCGCCCTCCCCCACTCACCATCCATGGCTGCACGCTTGCCTCCATAGCACCTTTAAATAGCTTCTCCAGCAACATCACTGCTTATAAACCTACTGCAGCACTACAAGGATGTGCTTTATTATCAGGGATTTGTTTTGCCTAATTTTAATGAGATACAGCTCAACAGAGGTTGTTTTACAGCTACTTAACAACATGACGAACACCTGTATTATATGTGTGTGTGTGCTATTCATGATTTCATATTTGAATCAATATTTAGACAACAGAGGGTGCAGGAAAAAATAAAAAAAGCATGTGTTTATAGCCTACCACTCAACCTTTGTCTCTACAGCATATCAGCACATATAGTGCACACAGCACCTTTTCTGTCTCATCTCTCCAGGAAATAAAATCAGCCGAGCCACCAAAACTGAAAAAACAACACGTGTGGCCAATGAGAGCACATAATTATGTTCATATATTAGAATCTGTATTACTTTTAAAAATTATGATAATTATTTTAAGAAATTAATTGGCAGCATCAGAAATGCAATTTTCACACAAAAACGTTTCCTACAGGTGAAACTGTGTTCACAAGTTTGGAAGCAATTCACAGTAATTACAAGCAAAAACGGACATTTTAAGCACTGGGGCATGAAATGTACAACTGATGCCAATACGGAACAAACAAACATTGCTTGGTGTGTGATACAAATCAGGGTACTTTGCTTGTCTTAACTGATTCATGCAGGGATGAAAATATTTTAGGTGATAATATAATATGTATAATATAATTGAAGGTGATATTCATTAAATGGTAATATTCTTATAAATACATTGTATTTCTTTCTGGAAGTGTTGATTGTCCTCAGGCACACTTGCTTTGTTGTTAAGTCTAAGATATATTCATATGGAAAAAGATCTGTAAATTATCTTTATTCACATTTTTTTCAGTTTTCTCTCAGCTGCCAGTGGCATATCTTAGTTTCTTCTTGTTATTTCACTGCTTGCTTTTATTGCACTTTTACTGGTTTTTGGGAAAGACTTTTAAACCCAGCAGGATTTGTATCCTCTCCCTCACAGCTGTTATGTTGCATCATGCTTTGTTGTATAAGCAAGTTAACACAACTTAGACTGTTGTTCCCGTAAGAGATTCGAATGAATGTGAGCATGTGAGGTGCACTGAGGTAATCTCTACCATGGTGTGGAGATTAAGGCAACAACATTTGAGCCTAACATATCTATTCTGCTGTGTGAGATGTCTTGGTGTACAAAGCACCCCAGTCCCACAACAAAAGAGGCCCCCCTCTGCCTGATTGCATAATTGTAATTGAAGGTCTGTTTACACATGCAAGTGAAGCCAAATGAATAAAATGCCTCTTTTGAGGTACAGAGGCGATTACATTCTTTCCACATTATCAAGCCCACTGATGTCTAACTTTCCCACGGTGCCCTGAAAAACAGAAACGAGAGGAACAGCCAATAGGGGATGCCCAACTGCCCTAAAAGCTTGATTCTGTGTAACACATGGACATGAGAACAGTTGCGCAAGAAGTTCCACAAAAAATAGTTTGATGGTTTCCTTGTGGAGTTAATTGCCATGTTTACACCCACTATGTTGTCATGCGTCCACGTGACAGAGAGGGGAGGGCAGGGGTCCCAAGTACAGAGAAAAGGAGTTAGACACAAGAATGTGAGGGGAGATGGAAATGAGTGTGTGAGCGAGTGAAGTCCCAGAAGCTGGTGGGAAATTAAGGTAAGAAAGTGCCTTTATTAGTCAGCCTATCATTACGATATCTTAAGTTTTTTGAAGGGTAAGACTGGGACTGTTATCATATATTATCATTATTGATATATTATTAGTATTGTTGTATTGTAAAGCCACAGCCGACTCAACCCTCTGCTGTAAATTTCCAGTGCCATTCAAAAACTATTAAAAAAAACAGATAAAAGAGCCACTTTGTTTCATTGTGTGATAAATTCCTTCATTACAACAAACTAAACTGAAAGGGCCAGTGTAATCACCTCGTCAAAACAAAACCAGTGTTTATCCATGAAGACATATATGCTTGATCAGACTACAAAGATAGACATTGGATAACTTAATCGTTGGGTTTGGTATCTTCCTAATAAAAATAAAATAAAATGTAATAAAATGATCAAATAATGCCATTGTTGTCCTTGAATTGTATTAATTTAAGAACTGACCACTTTTTCTAAACATGGCCACGTTGATTCCATGGATACGTCACAAAGCATTGACTCCAGTTTTAGCCATTTATTTTTTTTTAATCCACAAAGAATTTGCGGAGGTTTAAACTCTCAGGTTACGGCAAGAAAGCTCAGTTTTTAATTAATCAGTATTTGAATTAGATCCAAAGCCTCCCATGGAACAATTCTTTTATAGCAGACTGAGGACCGCATACTGTCAGATGTCAGACACCTGCAGATGTTGTCTTCCACAGGCAAGTGGAGCAATCACTGCTGAATTTCAGCTGTAATTATGAGGTTGGTGGTTGATGTGGCGTTTGTTTTTTCCATTGCAGTACCTCCCAGACTGCGATTATATGGCAGCTTTTCCAAAGCAGATCTAATCCAAGACTTAGATGTATTGTCCCAGAGAGATTTGTTTTCACAGCCAGTGCAACACAAGAAAACGTGTGCCAGGTGCTACTGAAGTAAAAAACGGACATTTTTATCCATCAACCAAACATTGCATTTAACACGGAATTAGATTAATTTAATTTCTCTCCACTGTCGTATTTTAATAAAACGAACAAGATAACATGAGATAAATATTTGTGTCCTAAACAACATCTTTTTTTATTGTGGTGTTGCCACTCTTGTGCAAGAATTTGACTCTTGTGTTCAAGATTATCACAACTCTTTAACCTGCTGTCCACATAATAGGCAGAACATAATATAGTGTATGCTTCATGCAGATTCTCCATCTGCTTTCAAAGGAAGACATGTAAGGAATATTAAGTGTTTCTTGGCAACATGTCTCCTAGTTCCTTTTCTTGACTGGATTGTGATGCAGCTTAACCTTTCAACACAACAGAAAGCACATCACTGTAAGGGCAAAGGTGTGAAATAGAAGCCCGTCTACTGCCTGGAGGTTTATGTTTAGGCATAGGGTTCCTTTTCCCCAACGGACACAACAGAGTGGTTCTTTAAGCAAACTTGTGGTATTTGGGCTGAGGGGCAATTTTCAAAAGTACACCTACGGGACCCATCAGCTTTATGGGTGGTCTAATGTTAAAAAGCTAAAACTTGGTGTTTTAAAAACAACTGCAACTGTACAATCACTCTGGAAAGCCCTTTTGTTTTTGCCTGCATAAGGTGACATTGACGTGTACATCTGCAGTCTAAATGGTCTAACTTGCTGTTTTTAGGTATACTTTCTGAGAATGACAAAAAAGATCCCCATGTGGGCATCTACAACCTGCTTAATGTGTCGGTTTACAAGTTTGCGAGTGAGCTAATAAGTTATATGATATACTGTGCACGAAAAACACAACAAAATGAAATAAATAAGTACTCAAACCTAACCCAATACTGAAGCAAACATAATTGTATGCGGAAATGGAATGTTAATGTCTGCAAATGTGTATAAAAATCTAATGACAAATCTCAAACTCTAATTCCTTTACTATTAATGTATTACGTTTGCTTTGTCTGACAGGTGAAAGCCACAGCACAGTATACACACAGTGTTGAATGAGTGCCATAATGAATGTGACAGAAGTCTACAACGGGATCCCTATCCATAATGAGGGAAATGTCTCCGGCAATGGAAGTATGGGCATCCTGAATGTCTCTCCCGCCATAAACAAAGCCATCAATATCACCACCATCATTGTGCTCTTCCTCACCATGATATCGCTTGGCTGTACAATGGATATTTCAAAAATTAAGTACCATCTCCTCAAGCCAAAAGGAGTAGCCATTGCACTGCTGGCACAGTTCGGCATAATGCCAATGACTGCTTTCCTCTTAGCCAAACTCCTTGAGATGCATCCCTTCAAGGCTGTGACTGTGCTCATTTGCGGCTGCTGTCCAGGAGGAAGCTTGTCAAACATTTTTTCCCTGGCCATAAAGGGTGACATGAACCTCAGGTAAAAAATACCTAATAGATGTATTGATTCCTGCCTTGTTGGAAGATTACAAATGCCTACAATCATTTACTACTTTGGCTGTGTCAGCACAATTGGTTGTCATACCACAGGCTGTCCATATACAGAAACAAGAGCCTGGTTTTGCATGTACCATTTAAGATATTTTCATTTCAGGCTTGTTTAACAATGTTTCTTCTCCCTCTCATACCCTCCCAGCATTGTAATGACCACTTGCTCCAGTATTGTGGCCCTGGGCATGATGCCTTTACTGCTGTATATTTACTGCCAAGGCTTCCCCGGTCTGGAACAAGCTGTACCGTACGTCGGCATCATCACTGCTCTCATGTTCACCCTGGTGCCTTGTGCTTTTGGCATTCTCATTAATCACTACAAACCAAACTACACTCCAGTCGTCAAAAAAGTGAGACTCCTAAAATGTGCCTCACACAGCAGCTCAATGAAATTTTGTCATCATTCATTTGACTGTTTTCACTTGTGCCTTTGCTGCAGCGACATGTCAGGAAAAAAAGTTGTTTACCACATCCATCCTTCTAATTTGTGATCCAAGTTAACAGGAAGGAATGTGCAACATGAATCCACAGTCCTTTGATGCTAACTAACAACAGACCTTGATGCTTCCAGACGATGTTTGCCACATTTGGAAATAGGGAAGAAAAGAGAAGTGTCATGCTTTGATGCTGAGATTCAAGTAACGTTTAGGGATAACATGTTCTCGCTTTCTCGACAGGCTGGTCTCAGCATCCTGATAATCGTCAGCATCATACTGTCCATCCTGTCTGGCATCGCCGTCAAAGACATGATATGGATGGTCCTCACACCTGATGTTCTGGCCGTGGCTGCACTGATGCCACTGATTGGCTTTGTGCTGGGATATACCATGTCTGTCTTATGCAGACTCAGTGCACAGTAAGTGAATATATATCAATCCTTGAATTGGTAAACCATCTGGTCTATATCGATGTCCCAATTACTATGTCAAACGTATACAGTGGGCCAACGTACTATATAGTATGTTTCATAGTATACTTTCCGGTACTATAGTATTAGTATTAGCAGCAGCTGCCAATGAATATTGTTTTTCTCTTACGCAAGACTGTTTTACAAACCCTCCACAATTATCTAAATGTTTTGCAGCTGTGAGAAGCTCCCCTCTGGCTTTTTTTTAAAGAGAACTGTGCACATCACTGGTTTACATCTTTTGGCTTGAGACTCTTCAAAATGAAGCAATGGTCTCTTGGTTTTGTTTAAGGATTTTTGGTGGCCTGGAGAGGTAAAGGTATCTAGTACTTCTAGACCCTCTGGTTGGGAATCTGTGGTGTTAACTTGACTACTTTATACTACTTTGTACTTCTACTCTATGCTATATTATATGAGTTTCTATAATGTGATGATGAGGATGACTACACAACAGTAAATAAAAAGTTGAAATTCTCTCCAGCATGACCACCTTGTAGTATCGCTACAATGAGTAAAGGATCTGAAAACTTTCTCCACAACTGTGAGATTTTAACCAAGTTTTTATTATTTCACTGCCTGGTTAATAATATGCATATCAATAAGTAGTGTCCAGTAGTATGTCAAACTAAATAAGTGGAGAAATACTTCAGATAAACTACTGAAACCTGAAAAGAACTTATTTCAAGTTATTTCTTCCAGTTGCAATATGATTCGTGCATCAAATTAAAATAACGTACAAATATCAAAACTAATGACAAGCCTCTCGCCTCTTTTAAGATGCAGCAGGACCATCTCCATGGAAACGGGGTGTCAAAACATCCAGCTGTGCGTTGCAATCCTAAAGGTAGCCTTTCCTCCACAGGTCATTGGACCCATGTTTCTCTTCCCTATGATATACATCACATGCCAGTGTGCGGAGGCCCTTCTCCTGAGCCTGTGCTTCAGATGTTACCAAAGATTCGTGCCACCGGCTGAGGGTAAATGTCAGAGCTGCCTGAGCTTTTGTAGTATGAGGCCGGGAGGACGGGTGGGGGGGGTGGGTCAGACGAGCACATGCACCTTCTCCGCACATGTATAGCCATTGGTCTCTTGAATTAAGGTCAAGTGTACATCTCTTCCACAGATCCAAGAATATACAACAATGTTGTAGTTAAACAAGAGGAGGAGAAACAACCATGACAGCATCACAAATGAGAAGCCAGTGCTGGAGAGGGAAACAAAGGAGAGCTGCATCCTCAGTATTCAGCGCCCTCACTGTTTCACTTTTATCTGCATGTCTTTTTACGCAGGTCTGTGATACTGACAGGAAGATTTTTATAGAATGTGCAACAACTAATACTTTGTTTACTTATTTGACTGTTCACTTGATCAGGCATAAACAATGTTAACTACAAGAAGTGTATGATGAGGTAGGAAGTCAGTGATTAAAATAATGACATTTGTATTTATATTTTTGTATTCAAATTATCTGGTGAGACTATATGACTCAAGCTGTTTTAGCACATTTTGATGAGCAAATTAATAAATAAGTTTTATAAAATGACAATTATTGTCATGTCATTTGCTCTTTTGAATGTGGAAAATTGTGCTGTTAGACGTTAATAGAAAATATGTCAGACCTAAGATAAAAGTCAATCTCAGACGTGAAAAGCAGTCTAATGAAAAAGAAGGAAACAGGAAATTTGAACACCTCAAATAATATTTAAACAAAATGGCCGCACGGTATATACAGAGTAAACTTAACACTTTTTACATATATTAAAATTTCATCTTCACAAACAGAAAAGTCCATTCCTCAATCCAAAAGTAAATTCAATAGACAGTCAAACAAAGTGAACAGACATTACACTAATATGTACACATACTCATTTTTGTGTTGGATCTTACCAACCACGTTTACAGTGTCACATATATATAACGTGCCTGCAGCAGAATCAAAACTGAAGCGGCAAAGTGAAAAGACCAACTTTTTTAAACTTTTTTTTTTTTTTTTTTTAAGTTTCCAAGAGCTGTGGAAGCATCAAAAGAAGCCAAGGCTGATCAACAGCGTTCCGGACACAAATAAATTAAACACACATTTTAGCTTCCTGCTAAGACTTTGAAACAGGAATTTCCAAGCAGCCTGCATAAATTAAGGGAATAATATTTTCCGGTGTACAAGTGATGTGTCAAAGCCACACATAATATCACTAAGCAGTGGAGGCATTTAACTGACATTCATTTTTAAAATTCCTTATATTACATATTATAGATACCTGTGCATAGAAGTGGAAAGCTAAGGCCATTGGGGGGTAAGGGTATGAGATCTGAACTCTTTGCAAGGATGAAATGTGTTGAATGCAGGCCTGAAACAACAAGTCTCTTCAAAGGTTTGCCCTCAGTCAAATGAAAAATGCAGCAGAGTGAACTCTTGGTGGACAAGCAGCCTGAAACTGTACAGTGACATGTGGAATGGCGTGAGGCATGACGAATAACACTTTAAATAATCATCTATAACCACAATAATCTTTGAAGAATCTGTGTATGACTTGAACAACAATCTAGATTACCTGTCCTTCATGCATCTTTGCCAATGTGTCTTATATTGCCATATGTGGTTAAAAAAAGTAACAGTAAACAAGACACTGACAAATTAGCTCCCAAAATGAGTTTGAAGCTTTTCCCATTCAACTGAAATACATCAGTCATTATTTTCAACAGCCTTTTAAACACACTCCTGCAGGAGATGCTGTTCCTTTCTTTTTGTTCTACATTTTCAAACTGAGCTTTGACATTAGACGTACATACAGAGTGTGGGAATTCCTATAAAAAAATGTAAGCATGTATGTACATGAGAATCCCTTCTTTGTTCTCCTTTGGGATGGTCAGAGGAACTATTCTGAGTGACCCACAGCTTCCCTCAGAGCCTCTTCGGTTGGGCTTGTCTGTGTTGACAGCTGTGTTGACAAACTCAAGAGGCATCTTGCTCACCAGTACAGCTCAGTAACAACGCTGGTTGTCTCTGGTATGTCCAAAGGCTGCAACATTTTTCAGGCCTCCTTCAGCAATGGCATATCTGTAGACAGCAGACAGACATTTACATCAGTGCAAGGTGGGAATTTTACACAAGTAAAGAGTGTGTCTGAAGCAGGCTTTACCATCAGAGTAGTCCATCTCAGAGTCCAGAGACAGGCTGTGTTGGTCGCTGCCTGCAGACGGCCTTCTTTGTGAGGATGAAGGAGCTGCAGCACCTGCATGCTCCAGAACCCAGGTAGAGGATGACGGTGAGGGTGACGAGGAAGATGAGGACGGCGGTACAGGGTGGACCACAGCCATCTCTGACTGCTGCTGTTTGAGGGAAGAAGGCCTAGAGGGGCCAGCCTCTGGCGCTGTGGCATGCTGACCCTCCGACAGCACTATCTGGACTCGAGACTCAGAGCTTAGGGCTGAGACTCCATTTCTGCTCACAGCCTCCTCATACGAGGGCAGAGTAACCTGGACTCCTTCCACCACAATTGACACGGGCTGGCCGGACACGCCCTGATCCCGTCTGGGTGTGGAGGGAAAAGTGAAAATCTGTTGACTTGTTACTTCTACCACTAGTTTCCTATTGGTAGTGAAAAGGAGCATTTTGAGGAAAGACTCACCGATGGAGGGACTTGATTTTTGGCTGCAGGAGTACAAACAGCACCACCAGGAGCAGGATTAGGGCCACTGAACTGGCTGTGGATGCCACTATGGACAAGGCAGGCATCCCCAATGGTAAAGCTGGATCACGGTCTGTGAGGCAGACACACAGTTGACACAGCTATGTGTAAAGAAATTACTGGAATCATTCATCCAATAGTCCAAATGTGTCATCTTATTTTTTTTTACCTTGCTCCATGAGGCAGCTGAGCTTCACTTGGCTGTCCCATTCCCCATACTGACAGGTGAGGTACTTATAGTCTCCCTTCAGAATATAGCCTTCATCACAGAAATATTCAATCACAGTGCCATGAGAAAGTATTCCGCATGTGGACGGGTGGCAGGAGTAGCCTCCGTTCTCTGGTTGATATGGAGGCTGGCATACTGTCCATGAAAGAGAGGAACACAATAAATACATCAACTGCAGTGGAATATTTTGTTTAACTAAGCTATGATTGCCTACTATCACCCTTGACAATATATCAAGACTAAAAGGATTTATGTCTCAGCAATCTTAAACTATAATACACCTAATGCAGATCATATCTATTCATTCAGGTTACAGTACATGTTGATACCAGGTGTCAAGAGGGTTTATGTTGCCTAGAGGCAGAAATGCAAGCAGTACAATGAGGAGGTTTGTCTTTACCGTCACTGCGTATACAGTGAGGAGGTTCAGAAGACCAGTGTCCCAGTGTGGAGCAGGTGAGGATGCTGGGTCCATCTGGCAGGTAACCCGGGTCACAGCGGTACTCCAGCACTGTGCCCACAGGGAATGAGCTTCTGTTGGTTTCTGTCAGATTAGTTGAGCCATGCTGCACCGTAGAGGGTCTTATACAACCTTAAAGGAGGGACAACATACAGAAATACCGTTAATAGCTGCTAATCATTTGTAATAACAAATACAGGCTTTGTTTAATACAAACACATGGTAGAACAGAGTTTAACAGATAGAACAGAGTTTTAAAAAAGTAGGAAAAAAATGTATGAATGAATCACAAATAAAAATGAAGACGCCTCAACATAGAAATGGTTGCACTCTGTGAGACAGATAAACATTTGACGGAGTAACTGCACAGAACTAATAATTATCTAATAGTTCAAATGTGTGGGCTAATCTACCTTTACCTTGCTCCATGACGCAGCTGATCAGCATTAGGTTGTCCCATTTCCCATACTGACAGGTATGGAATTTATAGTCTCCCTTCAGAATATAGCCTTCATCACAGAAATATTCAATCACAGTGCCATGAGAAAGTCTTCCACATGTGGACGGGTGGCAGGTGTAGCCCCCATTCTCTGGCTGATATGGAGGCTGGCATACTGTCCATGGAAAGAGAGGAAAACAATATCACCCTCCAGTGCTGTATATTGTTTCACCAAGGTGTCACTATGTCTCTGCGTATCTGTTTGTAATAGAAACTTGATTTGTCTTCATCCATGGATATTCGGAGTATGCTGGTCATAATATGTCTATTTTGATTTATCACAGTTGCTGGATGTGGTTTAAGACACAAAATGTGTCCCTGGCCTGTGGTGGAAATGATTTTGCTCAATCCAAATCAATGTCATTAATGTAAACAAACTGTATGGGTTAAAACCGCAGCTGTATGTTTGAACATGAAACTGAAATAAATATTGATGACTAAATCAAAACAAAAAACAACGGAAAATCTATATAGATACTACAGTACATGTTAATACTAGGTGTAACGAGGGTCTATGTTGCCCAGAGGTAGAGAGGGGTTTCTTTTTACCGTCACTGCGTATACAGTGAGGAGGTTCAGAAGACCAGTGTCCCAGTGTGGAGCAGGTGAGGATGCTGGGTCCATCTGGCAGGTAACCCGAGTCACAGTGGTACTCCAGCACTGTGCCCACAGGGAACAAGCTCCTGTTGGTGTCGGTCAGATTAGTTGAGCCATGTTGCACTGTAGAGGGTCTTATACAACCTTAAAAAAAAAAAAGGGACAACATACAGAAATACAGTTAATAGCCTTTGCTAGTCTTTAACAAATAATATAGATCTTAAAACCAGTTTACAGGTAAAGGTAGAACAGAGTTTAACACAGTAAAAAATTGAACTAAACATTTCATAACAATTAAAGTAGGAAACAAAAAAAAATTGTTTTGAAGCAAGTTTAAATGAAGACAATAACTTTCATAACTGTTGATAGCCTTAAGACCATCAATTTGATGGATTGATTTTTTCTGGCATTATTTTGCTCACAGGTGGGTGGTTAAGACCAATACACGAACCTACTGATACATCAGAGTTTGACCAACCTTGGCTCACACAACTGATCTGCATGGGGCCGTCCCACTGTCCATTCTGACAGGTCAGGTAGTTATAGTCTCCACTGAGAACGAAGCCCTCATCACAGAAGAATTCAATCACAGTGCCGTGGGAAAACATTCGACAGGGGGACGGATGGCAGGTATAGCCCCCATTCTGGGGTTTGGAGAGGGGCAGACAAGCTGATGGAAAAATATAAAACACATAAGTACCAGCCCAACATTGAAAGTGCATTGTGTTCGAAGTTTACTATTGTTTTTAATTAGCTAAAAATCCTAGCAGAGACTAAAGTGTCACATAATAAAAATGTCAAAATAACTGAAAGTAAAGATGTTTTATTTTTTTTAATTTAAAATAGGCAAATTTTGCTAGGTTGCTCAAAACACGGTGTCTCATTACTTTACAGATCAGAAAAGACAGCGGTGGGAAAAATAACTTACCACCACTGCGTATACAGTGAGGAGGTTCAGAGGACCAGCGTCCCACTGTGGTGCAGGTGAGGATACTGGGTCCGTCTGGCAGGTAACCCGGGTCACAGCTGTACTGCAGTACTGTGCCCACGGGGAACGAGCCCCTGTTGGTTTCTGTGAGGTTTACCCAGCTGTTCTGGACCATGTACGGCCTCACACATCCTGAGAAGAGAACACCAAAAAAAGAAGAGATTCTGTGAAACTGCTCATGTTTACAGTAGAATTACCAAATACTTTCAGCCTTGTTTGACAGATGTTACAGACACCAGTAACACAACAGAATGACCTATGGTAACCATCTGTACTAGAAAGGCAGTAGAACCACACACAGGAGGTGGACATAACATAAGATGGATAGATAGATCGATACTTTATTGATCCTGAGGGAAATGTTTAACACTTGTACTATATACTGTACTCCAATTCAACTGCTCAACAAACACACACTACAGTTACAATGCTTATGATGTTCTTTTATTGTTAAGCCAGACCGGTATTAATTGAACACAATAACAATTTTTGAGTCTGTAATTTGTGTTGCTGTATTGCATCACATTATATTGTATGGTATTCAGGTTGGTGTGCTCCTTCTCCCTACATCCAGATATGGGGGCAAAATAAAATGAACAAAAGTGGCTGTTTGGCAACATTTTACACCAGTCTTTGCCCAGTATCATTCAAACATATTACAGCAAATCAAAAAACAATTTGATATGCAAGAGGATAATTGGACTGAGTCTGGTTGACCAATAATTGTGTGACTTTTCCCTAGTAAATATACAATTCTGCTTTGGTTTAAACATATTACACAAGAGAAAATAATTAAATGTTACAGATATATTTAATTATACTCACAAGCCTAACTTGTAATTTGCACTCCAAATATGCCCTTTAAAAAATGATTGTGGTAAATCGTGTTTCATATCCACAATTTTTATGCACGTTCATCACACCAAATAAAACTAAATTACACTACCAATTACAGTATTCTTACAGCCTTACTGCTGGGCTCATAATATAAACAAATCAACTAATTAAAAAATATAGAATGAATATGCCCAGAATGTCATAGCAGACCTCCCATTATTCTAATATCGCAATATTATGTGGAAATGGAAAAATTGGTGTAAGAGTGGTACAAGAGCTAAGGTCAGTAGGTCACCACAATCAGAAGGATTCATTTTCAAGAGACCAAAAATATCCATGACACATTTTACAGCATTAATTTGCCAGATACATTGTCATGGAGCAAAGTGTTAATGGGTGTCAAGAGCAACCCACCTGTATTCAGTGTGGATTATATATTCAAATAGTTTATTAGTGAACTATATTAAAAAAAAAAACTAAAAAACAACAACACATTACTGACATTGACAGCAGGTGATAGTTAGGCAACATTATCATGTCAGGTAGTTATAGGGCTGTACTATTACTGATGTAAATGACATATGTGTAAATCAATGTTAAGAAGGACTTGATTAAGTCTCTCCTGTGCAGTGGAAAAAGTAATACATCCTCTCCTCATGACATTCACCCATGTAATGTTTCTTCAAAAGATAAAAGAAAGGTTAATACAATGCACACATGATCTAGAAATCTTTGTATTGTATACCTGTGCAACCATAGAGTCTGCCTCTTACCTGTCCCTTGCCCAGTAGACACTACAGTCAGTAACAGCAGCAAAAAGAAGGACCGTTTAGTGGCTGAGGTGTGGGCACAAAAGGCTTTTGATAATGACTCTTTCATTCCATTGCACATCTTCCCCTGCAGAGTCAACTTCAACCTGGTATGATAAGAAAATCGTGTAATTACAAAAGGTTTAAATAATATATCATGCTGAAAAAACTCGCTCATAGCATTGGCCTTATGCTGACACCTGCCTGGTGCAGGTACTCTGCAGAGCTTGGTCAGCGGCCAGCGAAATGGGCGTGTGATTGTGGGACAGTGGTACAATGACAAGCCTGAGAGAAAAAAAAAACTAGCTATAATGGTACAAGCATTTAGCAAGTTAGCGGTGATTAGAAACCAACGCCAATTCCTCATTACATGACGTTAATTATGAATGTTGGCGAAACAATGACTTTAGCTAATAACATGGCATATAAAATACTTTTTAATTATTCTGGTTCTTATTGGTTCCGTCTCAGCGGCTAGTTACACACCCATTTTCAGTGCTTAGCTCTAGTAGCTAAGTTCGATAACGTTACAGAGAAGGCCAAAACTAAAGATATTATACGTATACAACGTTGACTAAATCTAGCTAGTAACTGTGCTACCAACTATACAAAATCAATATCCAAACACAACAAATCACAGCCGGCTTTCATTGTTAGGTTGGCTAAGTTACCTAAGATGATCAATATTAGCCTTTTTAGCTTGTTACGCTAGGTACACATGAAATGGCTTGTTGTTTAACGTTACTTACCACAAAAGCACGGCCTCGAAACCTCAACCCTCGCTTTCTCACACTGTAGACATTTATCACCAATATTTCAACTACACCGAAGACATTTAATATTGCTGCGGGAACAACAGAAATATGATTTAACAACCCGAACGGTACTACTACAGCTAACCGCTAGCTAGCTCCCTAATGGCTAGCTTGATACCTGCTACACTAGCTAGCTGCAGCGATTGAAACATCAGCTGAGCTGCCTCGATTTCGTCCAGTAGCCATAGTAACAAACGCACATTTCCATAGATACAACATCCGGGAGTGTTTGCGTCCATAGTTACCCAAATGGGCGGAAAAACAAGGGTTTTACTTAGCGAACAGCTTTAATTATTGCAAATACTTAGTTATCGTTTTTCTTATCGAAATACATCTTAAGAGAATCACACAATGGAAATTATCAAAGGTAGTTTAGACGACATTTCCCGACCTGCATCGAGTGAGCAAACAGGTAGCCGTGTGTCGAGCGTGTCATTGCCTCATAGTGACAGAATTTGTCCTACAACTCCATTTGCCCTTGTTGTTTTGACCAACGATGGTGCTGATGTGCAGGTAATTAAGTAAAGACCATACACTGACATTAAAACTTTCATGATTTTTGAATTGCCTACAATTTCCAATAACTGAAAAATAATTCCCTGTAGACACAGAGCAGCCCTGAAGAAACTATAATCAACTCCTCAGCCAGAGGTCTTGACAAAGGTATGTGTTCTGTACAATGGAATAGTACTCTCAGTTTTAGGATGGTCCTGTTTTAATTAAGCTTCCCCACACTAATATGTGTGCATTTTTTAGATCAGTATCAGGTTGATTCTGCTGATGAAGAGAAGGAAGATTCCAAACTACAGAGAGCCATTGAGGAAATGAGACAACTTGATGAAATACTGTTGGCAAAAATGTGCAAAGAAAAAGAAGTCAAGCGTCAAAGGAAAGAACTTCAAGCCAAACTCTGGCAAGAGCTCCTGGTAGACTTTGCATTCACTCTTCTTACATTTCCAGTTCACGAGACCAGTACTGTTTTTGACTACAACATGTGATGTGATGTTATACTGTGTACTGTTCTGCAGCAGAGTAAGCCTGAAGGTCACTCTGAATGTGCCCATGAAGCTTTGAACACAAGGTTGTTTTTGGCTCTGGAAGAAACCACTGGTAAGCATGTACAGCGATATACAGATCAGCAACAGTGTTGAAAGGTTTAGCACGCACAGTCACTGCGAGACATCTTTAATACGTTTCTTATCTTAAAGGGAATGAAGAGGAGGACAACTTTGTACCTTTGTTTGAAACTCAGGTTCCTGACTGTGAGCTCAACAGAGACAGCCAATACTTGGAGAAAAGTGAGTTCATGAAAATCGAACATGACATAAAATGCAGCACACATACAGTATTTCCGTTTCTTAAAATATATTTTCTTAGTTGTACTGCCTAGATTGTGCACTTGATGGCGCAATGCGCTCAAGGAACTTATAGCTGTTGCCTTCATGGTAGGCTGGTGCAGACGGTAGTGCACTAACTCACATATTACAGCAGTTTGCTCACAATGCGACTCATGAACAATTTCCTGATTAAGATCTTGTGGCTTTTTATGATCCCCTTAGGGAATAATCAAAACTTTACCTTAAAACAGCAGACCAGGAACTGTGAGAATGCATTGTGTTGCTTTGTTCAGGGACACTTAGGCAGGTAGCCAACCTGCCTAAGTGTTTGTTGTTGCTTGTTGTCATGGTTGCTTGAACCTCTTGCAATTTAGTTGAAGCATGGTCTTCTCACCCACTTTGCCACCTTGCAGGATTAATATTAGAGTAGTTGCTCTTTTCTTTTTTATTTGCAAACTCTTTAATAATGTGGATCAGATTTTTTTTGTTTGTTTGTTTTTGATCAGATCTGGCTAATGGTAATTATTATTAGAGCTTTGACTTACTAAGTGAGGCCCGCCTGACAGGTGAAGAGAGGCCAGACAGCTCAACAGAAGTAGCCCATGAGGAGATCGGGGAAGAACAGTTTGAAGGTAGCCGCTGTGGAGCTTCCAAAGGCAAGAAAAAACAGAAGGATTTTGTCAAGAGAAATATTGAGGTATGTCAAAGTTCATGTGAGACCAAATGCAGTGCTGCGGTATATCGCATGGCTCGGATCAAGTTACTCTACTGTTTGTTTTTGTTCCATTGAGAACAATATTTGTCTCTAGTTAAAGAGAAAGACATATTTTAAGCCTATTAGGGCACCACTGAAAAGAGTAGAAATGTTGGGCAAGTAACAATTTTGAGTCTCTTTGTCCCCCTTGAATGTGGTGTAATGCAACAGCTAGTAAGTGGTGAAGGGGACCAAGTGATTTTGACCCAGGCAGAGAAGGAGCGTCTGGACGAGCTCCTACGAGAAATAGATGAAGAGGAAGAGGACAGTGCCAGCGGCGCAGACAGCAAGGTAGGTGGACATAAATCCCTAACAGACAACATATGCTGTAGGATGAGTCTCTCTTTTTCAAGTTACTTAATACTTTCCCCCTCGTGTCCAGAAGTTTTACAGCAGATGATCCCATGAACTGCTTCTGCTACCAACATTTTGATCTTACGTTTCAAAACATAGTATGTTAACTAGTTATAGAAACCAAATATTGTTTCCAGTGTTTAGTCACAGCCTATTAATACAATCTCTCTATTTACAAAATGTTTCTTTCGTGATCTAATTTGTTGGAGTCTGTGTCATAACATTTGGCCTTTTGAATGATGCTATAAAACACATAATGTAACGTCAAAACAACACAGATATCCTTTGACAGTCATGGTTATCTGACCAGATATCCATGTTTTGCTGACTGAAGATTATGTCTCCTCAAAGCAGTTCAGATTATAAAACAGATGTCAAGTGCCATATGCAGTTCTCACATGCAATGTTGCATGTTATGTGGATCAATTTAATGATCACCTTTTCACAACCGTTCCCTCTGTGTTGTTCCTGCGAAGTTCAGAGGCCAGGATTTTTCATAGAGGCCTATTATAAGCCACAGTTGCTCTCATAGTGAGTGTGTGCTGATAGAGCTTAAAACGAAAGTCTGGGGCCTCGTTTTTCTTTGATGATTCATCTGAGACCGTGCCACCTGGACCAGTAGACTATTACAATGTAAACCCACCTACACCATCTGAACTTCCACTGTTTTTATATTCAGTTTTAATTTGCTTTAATGGCCATTTTGGCAGCTGTGAGGCCAGTTTGAAGTCAAATGGGATGAAGCCTGTTGGGAAGCGAGAAGGAACATACTTACCTTTCACATACGGTTTCATTTAGCTTGACCCCTACAGCTCTGCATCAGTGGGACAGCTTGCCAGGGTTTTTAATGTCTCACTCCTCTATTTATGATGTTTGCCTTGACTTTTAGAACAATTCTGCAGTAATTGTAGTGGTAGATACCAAACTGAGGGGAGTGCAGATGCTCTGGGTTTTTTTATTGGCTAGAGGAAGACTTCCTGTTATTGCAAGGCATGTTATTATGAATGGCCATAGCGGAGTGAGCACATTATTTATGGACTTTTGAAGTGATGTGTCTTTAGTTCTGAGGAAAGAAATGCGGAACACAGAGAAGAGTGATCAGCACCCTGTTCACCATCTGTTAGTGAAGACCAAGTGGTAGAGTCAGACTTGTACCTCTTCCCTTTCAGGCATCACTGCTACAAAGTTGCTAAATAAGCAATAGATAGATAATGTTTATCATTCCCCTATTTAGGTTGCCAGAAAATGAAGCAGCCCTGTGGGCCATGACTTATTTCATCTATGATTCTCTTTCAGGAGGACATGTGGGCTGTGTCAGTCCTGACAAACCAGGGTTACACCCCAGAGCCCTCTGACCTGGAGCAGCTGAGTGACATTGATTCCAAAATTCGCCTTCTCCTTCCTGTTGAAGAATTTGTCTCCGTGCAAGGCTCATATACAAACCGTAGCATGTCCCAGGTATGTATGCAACAGCATTATAGTGTATGCACTACATTATAATAGCAATGGGTTTATATAGAGCACCATTAGCTCAGGACTGCTTTAAGATGAAGTCACTAAGTCTTATTACAAGGTCAGCTCAGTAGGACACCAATGGCAACATCTCGTAAAATCCTTTGTTATTGACCCTCAGGGGGGGTCACCCCCTTATTCGTAAGTGGGAAAAAATAGTATTATGTAAGCTGCTGTAATGCTGGAACTGAGGTTTGCCTCAATTTTCCATCCATTTTTCCACACTTCCATATGAAGGCCATACTACAGAGCCTCTAGTGCACTTTGTGTAAAAATGTTATTTCCACATCAGCAATGGTACATTTGATATATTTATTTCATTTCTAATATTTTATTATAACATGTTGAGTTAGTTTATAGTTGGTTACATGGTTTCCATAATTTTAAGTGCAAATAAGTGCAAATTATTTTTTGTCAATTTGGATTTCTGATTCTTAATATTCTTGCCATTCCCTCAGTTGCATATTTAATACATTTTGAATTAATTTTGCACAAACTTGGGATGTTTACTCTTTCTCTTCTAACTGTACATTGTCTGAGTTTAGTTTATCTGTACATCACTATCACATCAGATAGTGGAGAGCCAGCATAACAGATTTGGGCCTGCTTCTAGACGTGAGCTCAGTGAGCTACTCAGGACCATATCTCACTCCATTTTAAAGGCCAGATGGCATGCTCATCATTTGCATAGCCTGTCAGTGGAAAGTGATGTTTTTTAAATCATAAAGACTTTAAAATGCTGTTTTGTGAAACCCAGGGTGCCATTTTCTACTATCAGTACTGGATGTCGACAAGGAAAAACTGCAGGACTTAAATCCAACTGCTGGAATAGCACATGATTTATGTCATAATGTCCGGAATATTTATGTTGCTGGCCTAATTATTTCACTTTCCCACTGTAAATGTACTTAGTCATTCATATGATGTTATAAGGAAATGGCAGTAAAACAAAGATTAACATTTGAAGTTGAGGCACTGAGGTCATTTATGTTGTGCCCTCTACGTGTCTGTTTAGATGGAGACAGGATTCTCAGTATTCCAACTGTCTTGAGTGGGATGTAGCTTTGAAATAAGTATGATCAATGCAATCTAAAATGTGTGCAATGTGTAGAACTGAAACGTTTATTCAATTAATCAGAAAATGAACTACCAGCTATTTGTGTGATTAATTAGTCGTTAAATGTTCTTTTTTAAACAAAAATGGCAAAAACTTCTCAAATGTGAACATTTGCTGGTTTTCTTAGTCTTCTATGATATTAAATGAAATAGTTTGTTGGTTCTGGACTGTTGGTCAGACAAAACACGCAACTTGTCACCTTAGATTCCGAGAAATTGTGATGGAGATCTTTCCCAGTGCTGGACATTTCATAGACAACATGAATAATAAATTAGTCTAAAAATAAATTGGTAGATTACTCGAAAAAGTAAGTAATATTTAGCTGCAGCTCTAGCAGCATGACGCAGAAGGAACACTTGATCACTACAAGATTTTATTTCAAATAATTCCACTGAGAATTGATTAAGCCCAACCAGATGTGCACACTATCAATAGGTAAACTGTGAGGAGTGTTTAGATAAATAATAAAGACTTATTGCTTCTTGAAACTCCCAAATTTCACAAACTAATATTTAAACCAGTGGTAATGGCTGAACTGGTGCTTAGGGGGGTTTCTCAATAATTGTTGCCTCGACTCTTTTTCAAAATAAGACAATTCTCCCTTGTTCTCTCCCCACATGATGTAGAGTGTTTTTTGGCCAATAGACCAACACTGTGATACTACTGGGCAGCTGGATGTGTTACTTTATGTAACCTACTTCCCCTCCCTTCCCACCCTTTAATCATCTTGCCTGTTTAAAAGAGTATTTGTAAAAGTAAAATTCCTCGTCATCCATCCATCATCTGCTGTCCATTAGTGCTGAAATGGATAATGCTGGCATTCCTTTTCAAATTATGTAAAATATGAATTAAACAATGACACAAATTATTTGGCTCTCAACTAACTGCTTGCAGATGATTCACCATCAGATTGCTAACATGATAAAACAATTCTAATTCACTGTATTGTCATGCAGTGTATACAGTATGCTGTGAAAGGTTGGTGAACACCACACTTGTATGGCTTGAAAAGCAGCCTTTTACTTACCCTCACTGTTAAGTGAGTTACCCTCACATGTTAAAGATGGACTGTACTGATGATAAATCTCTTTCAGAGCTTGTCATTCATTCCACATCAGTGCCTGTAAATCCTAAAGGTGGTCGTAAAAGTAAATATGCTTTTGTTTTGCGGTTAGCTTTCTTCTCAGCAGTAGCTTGCATCACTCCGAGTTTTTAACTGAAACCATTTGAACAACAATACAAGAACCTGCTTGTTTGCTTGCAACATATCTCTGTTTCAAAACACAACTATTTCCCCCCATGACATTAAATCACGGCCTAGACTTCCAGGTTTGCTGTTGTCTCTTGTTTTCTGTCTGTTACAGATTGATTGTCTGTCCCATTATACAAGGAAGAGGGAGTTATTCACCTCTCCCCAGTGAGCACTCGCTCTTAAAGGACCAGTCAGGGCTTGAATCAGTGACCTCAGAACTAGGCTGCATGCTTTCCCAATAAGTTGTGATTGATATTCTGAGGAAAATTTAGCCCTTGCATTCCTGTTCAGTCACCTTAGGAGTAGCTGCTCTGGCTAAGCGGGTCCTTTGCTTTAGCTCGTGAGGGTGGATACAGTCTGTGAGGCCTGGCACCAGCCGGTATAATGCCACAGAGAAGAGTCAGCCCCCCCATCAGATCCTAATTACAGAGCTGGTGGAGGTAGAGCAGTGCCAGCTCCAGAAAAGGAACAAGGATTTCCCTTTCATTTGGAGATATTAACACATGCAGAAAGGCCTACTTCATATACAGTAAAGACTACTTTAAATTGGCAAGAAAGACCTACATTATAACCCATATATTGGAGCCAATCATCTACTACTACTTGTAACAATACATTTTGTACAAAAAATTTATGAAAGCATACTTTGTACATTTGTACAAAATGTCTTGCACAGAAGTGGTGATCTGTGGATTCTAGGTTTTAGACTTGCATGTTTAGCGATAGTACATAGCAGTGCAGTAGATAGGATATGTCATGTTTTTTCTTTCTTTCCATGTATATAAGGCAATGTGACAGGTGAAAATGTTATACAGCGCTGACTGAATGATAAGACATAGAAAAATCCATGTTGTACTGCCATAAACCACAGGATCAGTGTTTGTGGAAGCACGGTATCACTCATCATAGGGCCACACGGTGAGTCATGGTGAAAGTCTTGTTGAGGAAAGGCCTTGTTGCCTTTGCCTCTAGCATCTTTTTGATGATTTTTCATGATAGGAAAACGGTCATGTAGCCTCAAAACCCTACTTTAATGATCGGGATTGAATGGAATCAGAAACACTATTTGAACAGTGTTTTCCTTGGATGCTGTTAATATTGTTCTTATGACAGCATTGCTCGTTTTGCGTTCTTCATTTTCTCCCCTTTTCTCAGGCTTCAGCTGAAATAGCCTATCTGTCATTAAAAACATCTGTTGGCACGTAGGATTATTGTACAGTGCACCCCTCCTACTGTACCACTGTGTGGTAATGCCTGCACCACCCACAGTTTGAAGCTAGAAGAGGGGGATTCTGTCATGAGAATAAGCTGGTGTGGGGTGTATGGTGACGTGTGTGTAAGCGTTTGTGCGAGTTTCACAGATAGTTTTTTTTTAAAGTGTAGTTACAATGAAAATAAATGAATGATCGATGATCGCATCGCATCCCTCCGGTAATCAGCAGCGCATCAACTCCTTCTGCGTTTGCATAGTAACTCCAGCTGTGTTTTTGTTGTGTATCGAGCGGCTATATTTTGATGTCAGACTATGAGGTCACTTAGTCACATTGTGTGGTTGCTGATGAGCACCCGTGATTTTGACGACAGCGAATGTTAAGTGAGAGAGCAGAGTTTGGGGCAGAAAACGCCCTTTTGACCAACACAATGTGGTCTCCAGATAGTTTGCAAATTCATCTTATTTGGTCCAGTCATATAATTAAACAGCTGTGGAAAAGCTTTGGTCATGTTATATCCATCCAAAATGTAGGCTATTTATTTTTTTGTATCATCAAGTGTGAGCTGTATTCCTGATAGAAAGTGATACCGGCTGACCTTACCATATTCATAATGTTTTGAAATGTGATATAGAAAGTATACATGTAAATGTGCCTTGGCTTCAAAGTATAACCAGAAATAGAGAGCAGTGTAATTTTTAACAGAACGATATGTTTCTCTTTAAAAGCGATGACAGCAGGAAGATGGAAGACTTCTTCGCTACGGAAGAAATTGTCTTCTCTAGAATACGATGTTCAAGTCCAGTAGTCAGCCCTTATCACACTGTTAACCAACTTTATAGTGTATTAGCATGAAAACGTTGGAAGTGCTAATACGAAAAAGTCTAATATCATCTTTGTAGCCTTTGTGGCTGACTGAGATGTCAGGTTTGAATGTGGCATGCCTTGTGTTTTTCAGAAGGTTAACTTGGCTAAAAAGAATAGACTCCACACCCTTCCCCACCCTATAATTCCTATGAGAACCAGTTTATTGTCTTCTTATAAACGCCTCTCCCACTGGTGTTATCCGCAGCAGCACTTGTGTTAAGTGGTTTAGAGATTTTTCCCTCCTATGGTTGAGATCTAGCTTTTGACTGTTCCACTCTTTATGACACTCCAGAGAGTATTATTCAGTCACAAAATTATGTGCTAACAATAAATGATGTTAAAAAAAATTCACTGAACTCCTGTCTCTATGATCCAAATTAAATAACATTACAACATTTTTGAATATTATCACAATCCCTTGTTCTTTGTATTTTAATGTATGGCAGAGCTCACTGTATTTTAAAGGAATGATTCTGCATTTTGGAAAATGTGCTTATTCATTTTCTTCCCAAGATTTAGATGAGACAATTAATACTTCTCTCATGTCTGTGTGGTAAATATGAAACGACCGCCAGCAGCAGTTTAGCTTAGCTTAGCAGAAAAACTGTAAATGGGGGGAACATCTGGCCTGGCTCTGTCTGAAGGTAACAAAATATGCCTAAATGCACCTCTAACTGTGTGTTGAAATGATGAGTTCTGAGTTCAGTCAGAGGCTGACGTGAACACAAACACACACAGGCAGACTCCCATAGACACAGTTGGTGTGTCCGTTTCTAGATAGCTTACAGCTAACGTCTGACCGGTATTGTTTGCGGTGAATCAATAAGCATAACAATCCAGCAGTGTCGAGGCAAAATCCACTACGCCTTCTGTTTGACACTATAAAGCAAATTTCCACGTTATATCACATTTGTTTAATTTCTACTTGAAATGATCTGTAAAAAAACAACATGTTGTGGTTTCAGACACAGCAATCTGCTATCTGTTAGCTGGCAAAACATTTTTTTAACACTGCACTCACTAAAAAAGTAGCACCTCATGACTTTTATCAGGTGAAATCTAGGTCAGATATTGCGCCTACCAAATACACAGCGAGTGTCACTGGGAGACAAGAAGATGCGTTTTCCTCTATGCTTTTGCTAAATATTTAACTGCTTCTTAAGCTCTTTGTTCACATTTATTTTGACTGTCATTATTTGGCACACACTAAAATTACCTCATATTGCTGGGTGGAGATGATCCTGTAAGTCTCTCTTAACCACAGTAAAAGCCATAGACTGTGAAGTATTTACAATTGCTTAGAGAGATCACAAATACAAGATTTTTTTCAACAACCTGAACATGGAAAGTTTCAATCAGATCAAACATTCTTTGACCTTTCATTGCTTTTTGGATAATGTTAAGATACTGAGAAGACACAGGTGGTGTGGATATTTTAACCCAGTATCACAATCAGCATGCTTTTTTGATCTAGGATGCACCAGGAGGTTTTGATCTGTGTTACAGTGGTTTCTCCAGACCACCCTCAGTTCTGGAAAAAAGCAAGTATAAAGTCCAGATGACCCACAAGTGAATTTTCTAATACTTCAGGAATGTTCAGCAATCACCAAGTCATCTACCATAGATCCAACATTCTGAACATGACTTCTGGAGGAAGAAAAGACAACTTGGAAATTTCATATCTGGGACATTTTTAAGATGGTGATACACAAACTCTCATATTGTCATATGGAGCAATATTAGATCATTTTGTGGTCTAACTTAACAAAGGAGGGAGGGTGAGGAATTACGATGTTAAGAGTTAGAATATGCCTTTGTGCAAGGAAAGCGATGAAGGATCCAAAACATTTGTTTACATTTGGATTACCTTGCTTACCCAAGTGTCAGCATACAGGTAGGTATATCATGTTTATGGCAGACATGAGTGTTACAGCACATCTTCCTCAGAACTTGGCAGATGACAATGGGCAAAATGTCAGTCTGGGAGGCAGAAAAAAATATGAGAAAAACAAAGGAGTCAAGACTCTCTCAGCCCTAGCTTCTGAACGGCTCACTCCTGAGCTCTTACAGGGAGTGCTCGTGGCAAGGCATGCGGACAGGCCTTGGCAGGTAGCCTGGGTCCACGTGGCACAGCCAGAGCTCCTACTTAGACTTCAGATTTGCAGAGACACAGAAAGAGAAAGACAGGAGCGTGCTGTTCTGAACAACACTAGTCCTCTCTGAGTGAGTCAGCATTGCTGGCCCCTTTTCATCATAACAGCACTGTCCATTTGCAGTGTGTAGCCAAAGGTCATTAACAAGACGTATTCTCTGCAAACACTGGGGAGTATATTTTTCAGGCAATCTGAATCAGTTTAAAGTGTGCTTTTTGCATTCTGTTCGCTGATGTAAATGGGGTAGATTTTAATGTATTCCGATACACAACTACAGTACTACTAACTACAAAATGACTACAGTATATTGTAGATTTAAGTCTAGACCTCAGTTATAATCTTTAAAAAGACAGGAATCATTGCATGGCTATTGTGTTGGTTTGCATTGGATTATCATAAACTGGTAACACGATGTGTAAAAATATGCAATTTTTATTATTTATGCAGCCAGTTTTTTAATGACTGAGTGACTTAATGTGACCAACAGACATGTTTTAATATAACAAAGGCCCCCAGAGTCAAGGCCAATGAGCCGTTTTGTGGCTACTGCATGCTCAAACAAACTGCTGTTTAAAATGTTGGCTAGCGTCCACCTCACATAAGTGTTTTTCAAGGGAAAACCCATTGAGTATTTTTCCTTTGTTTGGTTTGTGTAACTCTTTGCATCATGTTTGCAAAAAATGCTCAGAGGTCTCTATTTACTTTTGTATGAAATATAGCTTCTCCATCTCTTTTCCATCATGTGATTTTAGCTAGTTCAAAAAATCTATGGAGAACTTTGTTGAAAAGAACACATGTTGTTCAGATTAATTTGGAGTATGCAGTAGCGTTTATGATTTTACCGTTGACACTTCCTTGGATTAGCTTCCTCAGAGCATGTTGTTCATGTTTAGCTTGTCTTGAGTGTGTGAACAAGGTCATTAAGCTCTCTTAGCGGTTCATGGTCTGGCTTCAGGCAGTCCTCCTAGACACCTAATGCAAGAAGGAACCTGAAGTACACCCTCTTGCATTGTATATAATACAAATATTCCAGCAGGATTGAACACCTACACACAAGAGAACACCAAATACATAAAAGTGACCTAATCATTTGTCTTGTTTTTTAGTTGTTCATGAGATGTATCTGAGAATGTGCCTGCATGAGAGGATACAGCTGTTATATTTGGCAAATTGCACCACAGATGTAACCCATATTGGAGTAGAGAAGAAGCTCTATGCTACCAATCTCTAAGTCTCCCTCCACTGTCTAACAAAAGCAAAATGATTGATGTGATATAATTACATGTTCCTTTTAATGGGAATGTCAAGATATAGCACACTCAGTGTCCAAGATTTGTTTTGAATTATAAACATAAAGTAATTTCCCAAATTTGGCCTATTTCGTCACTTTGGACAACAGCGTATCATTTATCAACCGCTGCAGCTGTTTCACGCTCAAACGTCATGACAACCTCAGGATGGAATGTATTGCTTCTATTTGAAATAAAAAAATTGATCACAGGATGTCAATAGTCAATGCTCATGGCAATTGGCAAATAATTTTCTTTTCATGATTTGGGAAAGCAAGATCTGATAAGGTATAATGAGGTAAAACAAGGACAGCTTCTCGGTTGTCATATCATGCAACAACAAGCTTTATTTCTGTTTTGATTAACATTCATTCTGCATTTAAGCTGCACTTGACAGTCAGAGTAACACAATAAATTCCAAAGTATTCATTAGGTATTTCATCAACAGGCTGACATACTTTTATCTTTAAAGGTAATCACTTTTACATGTTTTTCACACTTGAAGAAAACAAGGTCTAGATCTTTGTGGCCTCCCAGCTCTGTTGTGAGAGCCAATTACCAGCATTTTGCTGATGTTCAGATAAGCTGAACCCTGTTTCTCTTCTCTGCTCTGCTTGGAAGTCAGTCTAACCTCATATTGAGTTGTCAAGAAAACATTATTCCCTTAGTCTTCTCCAAGAAGAGAAGCATTACGATTGTAGAGAATAATCTACTGTTTATCCTTGCCAATGCCTTGGTAATGGATCTAAACTTGTTGCACTCATTTAGTATTACTGTTTTATCAATTATATATTTAGAAAGATTGTGGACAAAGTACTGCAAATAATAAGTTATAGTCTACTAAGTTATGAAATAGAAAATGTGTAAGGTTAACACTTTCAATCTCATACAGCTTTCAATTGTCACTTGTCAAAGCAAGTACACATTTACATTTACAAGTATTGCAAATCTGTTTTATCTTGGCATTTCTTATGTGTGCAGATGAACCTCACATAACACTGATAGTCATTTCTTTAGCCTTGTTTGTAGGGATGGCAATGTCTGTCAGTCTACCATTTTGTTTACAGACTGAAATATCACAACAACTATCAGATGGATTATAATATGGGCGGCGTGGTGGTGCCGTTGTTAACACTGTCGCTGTCAGAAATAATGTACCTGCTGGACGGCTGGGGCCTTTCTCTGTGTGGTTTGCTTCCTGTGGGTGCTCTGGTTTCCCCCCACAGTCCAAAGAAACGCAGGTTAGGTAGATGTATAAGTGAGCGTGGATGGTTGTCTGTCTCTGTGTGTTAGCCCTGTAACTGACTGTTGACCTGTCCAGGTCCATCTTATAATTAACATTTTGAAGAGCTTTCTACTGAGACTTATGTGTAACAGTCAGACTCGCTCATACCGGGGTCTACACAGGAGGCAATGCATGAGCAGCATATTAGCAGAGCACAGCTGAAACACCTCTTGCATAAACATGCCATATGAGTGGAGTGATGTGATTTTGACCCCATTAACAGTCTGCAGGAATAGATCTCATTAATGTTTTCAGTCATTGGAATCGTGGGACTTGGAGTATGAGTGAGATCCAGGTGTCACTTGACTTAATAGTAGTAGCGTATGTAACAAACAATGTAAACCTCCCAGCTTTCCTTGATTTTCCTTCATTGTGACCAAGCTAATACAAGACAGAGACACAGTAACAAGGAGGAGAAAGCCAGGAAAGATGATGTGTCACTTGTGGACCATCTATCTTTGCTGTAATTAGGGTCAAATCAGTAAGGTTTATACAAAGAGAGTGTGGGCTTTCCCCTTACACTCACCAGAATTCATAGGGTGTTCGTTTAGCCACAGAGAATTGGTTTAGTTGACAATATGTGACATGCATGCCAAATTCCATCAAACTTTGGTCAGTGAAAGCTTTATCACTGCTAAGCCCTGCTGACAATGTTAAATTTTGCAGTCTATAGTACTTGAAAAGTAGGGCGGCTGTCGTTTCCAAATTAAATAAACTGTTTTTCCCAGAGATTTGGGCTTTTTTAGAAACATGCATTTAGTGGTGTGAAGATGGTGGTAAAGCTAGACTTTAATTTTTATTTTTCTTGGTTGGAATGCTGTGTTTCTCACTCTGGTACATGGCAGGAGTCTGATCCCATCGTGGCCCTGGCTTTTGTAGTCGGGATGAGGGAGTCTTAACTGGGGGGCTCTAGTAATAACCACTTGAAAGAGGCTACAGATAGAAGCTGTCATTATATCCCAATAGGGAGACAGAGGGCACTAGTAGGTGAGGCCACACACATTTTGGACAAATCTTAAAAGATGCTTGTTTTTGCCAATATTTAAATTGTAAAGTCACACTGGCATACTTCAGTTGCCTAAAATCTGTCTAAATGCAGTACGTGATATTTGTCAAGTAGCAATGTCTGTTTTGCTTATTAACAAGGACAGACTTCTTCATCTCAACATATTGGCTCAACTTAACTGAACTCCCATCCTACCCTGGGTTTAACTCAGATTACATCCTATCATAAATGTGTCATAATAGATTTAGTAACTCAGAGTTTAAGTTCACAATTTGCTGGATCCAGCCATCTCCAGTAACCTACTATTTTGCTGCATGCAAGTCTCTATTGAGATGTCGACATTTTATGAAATATCCATCAATTTCAACATTATTAGATCATACATACGCCTGCCTGGCATTCAGACTAACCAAGAGAGATGGAGATTTTAACCACATGGTGCTGGAGCGAGACTCCAAAACAGCCCTGCGGTTGGCAACAACCTCTTAGACCCAACTATTTTTTCAACCTAGATGCTGCTTTTAGCTTTGTATTCAGAGGTCACAATGCAACCGAACCACAGGTCATTCACTGGTCAGTCTCTGAAGTATGGTTCCTTTTTAACATTTTTTTCCATCCTTCCTTATTAAGAAATACATTTTGGGTGGGTTGGGAAAGGATATTACCAGTTTGACTTGACCTTTGAGATTTGCCACAACTATATTAGCTTTTCACTAATCTACTGGTCATCATACTCTGTCTGCAGAAGGTAGTCCTTCATCGTAGCGTAGCATTTCAGTATCTGCGCAGTATGTGACAGGCTTCTAACTGAAAAAGATCCATCCTGTGATCAGAAAGACAAGCTTCTCACTTATCAGCTGTCTGTGGATGGTCCACCAGACATGACTCTCCCATTTCCTCCTGACCCGTTTTCAAAGTTTGCTTTGTATGCAGCTTGCGGTTGTCAACCCAGTGCACGTGGATGCCATAAATGTGTGATTTATGTTGGACCCCATGTGGACTGTAGTTGAGGTATGGGGTTTTCTCTGGTCTTGTAATGATTACCTGATTTTACTTTGTGCTGTCATCTTAAGGACATACCACAATGACATCTTAACAGATATAAGCATACTGAAACTCAAGAGTCTTGGAGGAATGGAAAACTTTTACTGAAATTAATTGTGATGAACTCTTATATGGCTATTTTTATGTTTCAGAGTGACAGCCATAAACTGTGAGTGCAGCTCTAGAAGAGTACCCAAGCACGTCCACATGTGAGATGAGTTGTTGCTTCCCGTGAAAACCTAGTCTGTCTGTTGTGCTTCAGGGCCATGGCTCAGAGGTTGGCTGGAAGTGCGATGGGGACCCGCAGCCAGGAGAGAAGGTCCTGCAGGATATAAAGGAGAGGAGAGGGCAGGAGAGGCGGCTCCAAGAGATCCAACAGCAGCTGGACATCCTGGGCCAGGACCAAGAGATGACTGTGAGTTCAAAGCAGCTAAGTTTGTTCACACACAACAAAACACATGCTCAAATTCACACAAGTCCTTGCATCCACACACTGCCTGTGTTGCTCATTTTAACACTCCTCTGTGCTTCAAGCCGTAGACACGTGTGTGACAAATTATTACGAGCCCACAGCTCATTCTCAGTCATTCTCACAGGGGGACGATGAAATCACATGCATTATTTGTATCTCTGCAGGCCCATATTTTTTTTTCTTTTTCTCCAATTCCCTTCTCTTGCTTTGTATCACTAACACACTCACTTTACAGTTTACAGTTTGGTGTAAATTGTACATTTTGATATGCATTTGTTTTCAGTGATTAGTTAAATATCTTTCACTGCTTTGCTTTGCACACGGGTTTGATCTGAGGACGAGGATGGTCGTTTACTCCACTGATAGCCCTTTGTCTTCCACTGTGTTTCATTGCTTTCTAGCATTCTTCACTGAGATTTGATGTCCGCACTCCACAGTGTTTCCTAGAAACCATTGAGCTATGCCTGGTTTTAGGAGCCTCTGCAGATTTACAACCTCAGAACTGTCGCTCTTTCCCCAAACCCTGTAGCTAAAGGCACAACACAAGAATGTTTCAAGAACAAAGGTAGATAGCATTAATTTCTGCTTCCTCTGACATTCATGACTTTATATTTTGTGTGAAAGGAAAACATTTGAGTTAAATTTAGCGGTTTGACTTTGCAGTGTTTGAATGGATAGCTTTTCCCTGTCTTGCACAACAAACAACACCAGCTTGCTTCTTCATAGCGCTGCTGTCGATGGGATACAAATTCAAGTGTGACATACTAAACTTTACCAACACATCGGTTCTCACACTGATGAACCACAACATGATGCATACATGCCTAATTGAAACTTAAAATATGCCACTCTTGCTCACAGTGAGGTAATAAAAACATCAAGTGGCAGCCACACCCTTACATCAGACAAAGCACCATGCCATGCAACCCAAACCTATTCCTGGACTAATTAAAGAGATACACTTGGAATTTCTTTGCTAATTAAGCCACGCTCCTTTTGAGGAAACCATTCTCTCATTATGATCACAAAACATCAAAACCACCAGTGTCTTAACTACTGGTGTTGCTAGACGCTCTTTACACTTAGCTGTGTGTCACTGCATTTTATATACTGTCACTAAATGACTGAACCCAGCAAGCGACTGCAATGTAAACAGCACTCTGGCTGTGTATATTCTTAATGCCAATGGCCTTGTTTTCTGGCTAGAAAAGATTTATTTGTACAGAATTAGTCTGGGAGGGCATTCTTAAACAGTTTCACATTGCTTCAGTATACTCATAAAGTTGATTTGTATAACACCCGTAACTCAAATGTCTTCTTACAGACTTCTTGCACCTGAAGTGTGTAGCAACTCTGCAGGCTTTGTGAATAGTTGTGTGGTGCATTAAGATAAATAAAAAAGATAAGAGAATGTAAATTTGTGTTTATGAATACAATAACTATTTTGTTATGTGGAATTGAGCACTTCAGGAAAGGCCAACATCCTTTTAGATAAAGTAAATATTCCTCCAAATGTTAAAAATACTAAAGTATTCATTCATCATTTGGAACGATGTACTCATATGTCTTTTGAGAGTTAGATGATTAGATCAACGAATATCTCATGTCTGTGCAGTAAATATAGAATGAGAGCCAATAGGTGGTTAGTTTAGCATAGTATTGATTAGAAGCAAAGGGAAACATCTGGTCCTTAATCTCTCCACAGCAGTCCATGTTGCTCGTTAAGAAATATATATTTAACTGTAACTCCATGTAAAATATGCATTTTTTCCATTTCTGTTTGTGTATGGATTATGAAGGACACAATGTGTTAAAGTTAGCATCAGAGGTGCTGGTAGGCTTATTGTTGTACCTTTTGAGAGAGCTGCAGGCTAGATTTGTCACCCTGCTTTCAACTAGTGTGTATTTAAACTGTGACACTGGGTCAAAATAATGCTATTTGTTTCTTTGTCTTTCAAACCTCTTAAAGACGTAGTGTACCTACAGTACAATCTTGATTTCCAGAGAAGGACGCCAACGTAAGAGGTTGATTGTTAATGACTTTGTTTTGGAAATATATTTGAAATAAAATGTTTTGCTGAAGAGCAGTGTCTAAAAGTAGGCAGATCTATGTTTAGTCTGGCCGGCAGCTGGAGTGTAGCCCATATTGTAAAGTTGGAAAATGTTTTGTAAGCAGTGACTACAGATTCTTTGCTTTGCTTAAGTTTGATTGATTCCAGTGTGATGTTAAGAATTTAAGTGTTTGTCTATAGATCTGCCTGATTTACCTTTTTCAAGTGATTTATTCAAACAAAGGTTTTTTTGCTTTGGATACAGATCTGAGACCTGTAATTTTGTGCGTCATCTCTGCTTCTCCTTTCTCTCAATCCAAACAACTCCCTATTCCAGTGAAATGCATCTCTTTGCCAAAGAATATCTCCTCAGGCTCTCACCTTTGATTTTCTAGTTTATTTTTTTCCCACTGTTAATAATATTTGCCTGTGCAGCAAGGTCTTGGCCTTTCCTCTACAAATAAAGGTATTACTGGTATTGCTGTCATTGTTCTCTGTTAATGAAATGTACAACTACAGTAAAACAACATACAAAGGAAAAGATATACCACAAGTTCAGCAGGGTGATTTTCGACTTTTTGAGCTAAATCTGTGATACTGAACAGCTGATCCTGTATCTTGTTTTCCTGGAACTTCAGTCGGGTGCAAGAGGAGGGACCCTCCTGACATTTACAGTGACTAAGGCAGGATAGATAAAGCAAGGTGGACTTGGTCTAATCAAGCCAACATCATTAATCATACAGTTTCAGTTCCTGTGTGTTTTGGACTGGTCACAATTGAAAAAAAAATTGATTTGATTTTAAAAATCTAAATTTGGTTTTTCATCTCTGGTGGACTCGAGCAGCTGTTTCTGCATCACTGTTTAATTCACCCCAGCTTTATGTCTTAACATTAGCTGCTTCACATTGGGACTATATAATATATTTAATTTGACTTCTTCAAAGATCTCTTTGCAATGTGAGAACCTTTTATGTGTGGTTGATTGATAAACGTTAAATTGAAACCACAAAAAGTAACTATAGCATCCTGGAATAATACAGAAATATCAGAATGAAACTTTGAAAATAGAATTGAGTAAGAGGAGCAGGGCATGTATTAAGTGAATACATACCTACACTCGCTTCGCTGCAAAGAGGGCACACACCCGTCTATCTGTTAGGTTCTCTGTTAAGACTTTGTTGAGCCTCATTGTTGTGCCAACTCTGCAGTTTCAAAACTCTTTTTCCACAGTGATGTATGCCAGAAAAGAGCAGTTCTTAACTCCTCTCACTCTCTTCACCCGCTACTTCATTTCACGCATGGCTACTGGCTGTTAGTTTAAAATAGAGATAGTTGACTAAAAGGGTTCTCCACAACAGTCTCTGCTTTTTCTGTGTCATTGCTTCTAATGAGTGGCAGAGAGTGCTCCCACTCATGGGCATAGATGGTTTTTGTTATGAAGATGGTGCTAGGAGACGTGCTGTCAACTTCCGTGGTGTGCTACGTCATTGCCCTGTGTAGCATACTAACATGTACAGTACCAGTCAAAAGTTTGGACACACTTTCCCATTCACTTGAATGGAAAAGTATGTCCATGTACAGTACCAGCCAAACTTTTGACTGGTACTGTACATGACGGCTTTCCCCACCTTTTCAACAAACGTTAGCTTTTTAAGATGGCTGTCCCTTTACAAAATATGGGAGGACCCATTGTGCTATTAAGGTTGGATTCCACTCAGAAAGTGGAAGCTATTAAACTAGGCCACTTAGCTTCCGCTCTGAGGTAGAATTGAAATATTGGGATTCAGCCAGGAATCTCCATAGACTAACTTTAATGAGGTAACTCAGAAAGTCACTGGAAATGATAATCTATATTATTCACATTATCTGACATTTGACAAACTTGTTTTTTCTTTCTTCTAACCTTGATACATTCACAGTGATGTCATCTGTGTATTTGCCTTGTGAATTGGTCTTAACATCTTAGTGGGCGTACATAGAGTGTTGTGAATATTAGTGGAGAACTGGTCCCTGGGTCTGTGACTGATAAAACAGAGGTATGTGACTGAAGTCAATGACCTTGAAAGCTGAGCAGTATAGGCTTGTGGTAAACCAGTCCTGAATCCTGTGTGTACAGGAGCCGACAGTGAGCTGTACAGAGGTGGTGGTCCATGGCAGGGCACATAGCTAGAGGGCTCAACAGTTCTGGCTTGTCAGATTCATCTCCAGGTGGGAAGCTGGTACAGGACAATGATCAGGAACCTTGATCTTTCATCAAAGGTTGGGGGTTCACCCACCCTGCCATTGTTTGTTGGGAGAGAAACTAGACACCACTGTCTGGAGGCCAAACAACACACTGAACTCACCGTCACCACTGATGCTATTCAAATCCACACGGGAGAGGAGTGGAGTGACAAATGACAGTGAACAGACTTTAAAGAGTTGCTAAACAGGACAGAGACAGAGGTTTTCCCTTGCACCTACTTTCTCTGCACATAGCTTTGGAAAGGCCAGACTGTGACAGATACAATAATGCCTCTGGGTCTGGATAGCAGGTGGGAGAGCAAGAGCACAGGGAGCAGTATGAGATGTCTGGAGAAGTAATGCTGGTATTCTGACAATAACCTCCAGATATATCAGGCTTGAGGATTTATTTGACTCTAACTTGGTCTTTTACAAAACTCACTGACTTTAGTGATGAGTCAGGCATGAACGATGCAAAACTTGCACATTTTGCAAAAAGGAAAAAGGGAAGCAATGTGCTTCTCATCATTTGTTGGATCGCTTATTGGTGGAATAATAGGTTATTATCTAACAGCATGTTGGGTTCATGAGCAGCCATGTCAAAGCAATTCAAATCAACCAACTCAAATCAATCTAAATGTTTGCAAAGCATGTCATCTTAATGATGTATGTTTCTTTTTCTGTTTAATTTAATTCTTCCATTGTTATTTCTTAGTAGTGTTCATGTAGTCAGCGTTACATTGGTGATAGTGTACTGTCGTTCCATAAAGTGGTCAAAGGCCCCTAACTTTCCCCAATAGGAATTGTCAGTGTTAAGTGAGTCTATAGATTCTCCACCTCAAGCTTGTATTTCACATGTTTATGCCATAGGATGTATGTCTGGGAATATCTCCCAAACCAGCCTCTAGCGTAGCAGCCTGCACAGCTGCACATTTCCTTTGACCAAGAAATGGTCAATACAATACGATTAATGTATGTATTTACATCTGCTCTCGCAGTGTGTTTAGTGGATGCTTGCATGGAAGCCACTCATGGCAGCTTAAATAAAGAAGCTTGTCCAGTTCTGACAAAGGTTGTATCTTCTCTTGCTCTATTCATCAGTTTCCTTGTGGAATCAGCCTGATAGCAATGCTGTGTTTGCAAACTTCTAACCACGCTCAACATTGTTGTTCCTGTCTCAGTGATAACCCCATGGAAGAAGGGTGTTCTCTGGAACCACCACATATTATGTATTTTCTTTAGACAGCTTTCCCGTATTTGCAGCTCTTAATCTGCTGTTTACTGAAATGAGTGTGATGTCTGCTGGAAGGCTGAAGCCCTGGACTTTAAAGAAGCTGAAGTGGCTGTAACACATGTGTTTAACTGGCTCTGTAGCGCGTAGACAGACAGGAAAACACACTGGTCACCCATGGACACCCTTAGCCTCTCTAGTATTAAGGGCACCTGAGGTCAACCACTTTTAAAGAGTCACAGCATTTTGTCACAGCAGTAAAAACTCTTTCCTTTCCTCTCCTCTCCCCTCTGTAGGAAAGTCCAACCGGCTGGTACTGGTTAAAGGCATTTCTGACCATTAATACTCCTGCCAGTGGGACACTTTTTTATTGTTCCATTTACGAACACTCAAATACTGACATGCCTGTAATTGACCTGTGATTTTTTTTTGTGCCATGCATCTCAAGTTTCAGTAATAGCTCACTTATGTTTGAGCAAATGTATGTTGCCATTCGAGGCAAATCTGTTTTTTCTGTGAATGGGGTGTCAATTATACCTATTGTAGAAGCTGTAGAACAAACATGGAAGGGAACTAGCTGTATCCATTATCCATACCAAGTGTGTCACTACTTAATCCATATGATTACATGCAAAAATAAACACATACCATACACATGAGCTTTATTTATTTAGCCCCTGTAGAGGTGAAGGTCAAGTCCACAGGCAACAGGCCATGTCTACATGCATGTCAAAGGACAAAAGCATGAAGTGCTGTAGGGGGCATCGAGGCTGGAATGTATCCATGGTGCCCGTGGTCTCCTGTCCATTAGTAGGAGATGATATGCAGCGTCTGGGTAATTGAGTAACATGGCCCAACCCGCCATGACCTAAGGGGTGTCATTACATTCTGGAGGACTTTGAACACAGATTGTCTGGTAGAGATGTATATCAGCAACTGGGGGTAGATGAGACACAGGAATGTGATTTTGTCTCGAGTGACTCAGGGATGTGGGGAAGAGGTGAAAACAACTGCATAGGCATAATATTCTCTCTGTCTCAGGCCTGAGCTGGGTCACACTGTGGTGCAAGCTTGGTGCAAGTCCAAGTTTTAATACACGTTATTAACAAGTTTGCATTCGGCTATTGTAATACATAAGAAAGTAACAGTTACTTAATTGGATACTAGACTGTATAACCTGTAATTGTATGCTAAGTATGAAACTGCAGGCAGACAATTGGAAGCAAGGGAAAACAACTAGCCTGGCTCTGTCCAAAGGTAACACAATCCACCTACTAGCAACTCTACTAGCTGCTGCCCAGCACCAAACAGCCAAAACACAAAGTTAGCAATAAAATAATGAACATAGTGGAGATTTAGCAGCTTCTAGATATTTTCCTCAGGAGACCAAAATTAGAGTAAATATTGGACTTACATAATATGTCACGCAAGTACAACTCCAAATGAATGATAATGTTGCTCCATGTCTGCCGGATGTACAAATGAATATATGTGTTTGCTAACACTTTATATATTAACTTTATAAGTTGATAATATGCTAGTGTTGCCTTTTACAGCTTGTTCCGCCACCCCTAAACAGCTACAAGAATAAATGAATACAGCCTTGTAACCCGCTGTCAGGAATCAGGAACAGAATAACTGCATCAGGACATCCCTTCTTTAAGGCCAGGGACATTATTTTCAGTGTGGAATGACAGCTAGAAACATGAATGCACATGCTGAGAGAATAATGACAATGACTACTATTCAACCCAGAGATTTAAGGGATGGTTTTCCTGGACACGTTTTCAGCATAATGCTCATGTCATGAAAAGTAATGAGTTGATATAATTTGATCAAATTGACTGTTGAGGTGCAGTTCACTAAACAAAGTACTCTCACGCCAAAAGATGGCAACTGTCTATGAGCACTCGTGCACAAATAAATTTGTCATGTTTCACCTTATTACGATAAAGGAATTCAAAGTTTACATAGCCAAATCATTTTAAATTAGACATTTCATTTGCCCTTGCCAGGTAAAACATTACTCCCATGAATAAATATTGGCATTTATCTAAACCTTTTCCTCATAACCTAGTTTAGGAAGGCTAGTTTCTCTCCTTGACCTCACATGCACTCCCAGAAGGCTGCCTGTGAGGAGTTTGACTTATCAGTAGAAAAACAACAGTTTTATCCAACTGGAAGTGTTTTTTTCCGGACAGCCTCCAACTAGGCACAGGGGAGCAGCAGTGAAGTATATTATTATGAACTGCCGCAGTTATCACAGGTCATGCATTAGTATAACATTGTCTGGATTTGTCAAGAACTGAGTTTTAAGCCCAGTGAAGGATGTTCGTAATAGAAACAACTTTAGGGAGAATGTTAGGAAGATATCAGCAGTTAAACTGAAAAATATTCTGTCGTCACTTATAAGAGGGACAATGACCTTGTTACTTCCAGAAGTATACCATACGTGTCTGATTGGTCATAAAAAAGGGTGGGTTTCTGTGTGCTCCCACATCTGCACATATTTTTGTTTTTATACGCTTTTAACCCTACAGTCTGAAATCATGCATACATTATGTCTGTGTCTTCCTGCAGAATGAGTCACCAGACCTTACTGTGGAGCAGTTACTTAGTCTGCTGGACGAATGTGAGCTGATGCAGAGCTGGATCCAGGATCTTGAGATGAATGACACAACACCATGAGACCCTAAGAAAGACTCCAATGGGCCTGATCCATCTGAAGCCCTGCTCTCAAAACGCTTCTCAAAATATGCATCAATCCTGGGATGTCACAAAAAAATTACTGTTTACATTACATTTTTTCCAATATTTCAGTATTGGAAAAAATGTAGTTCTAACTTTTGGGAAATGTTTATCCCAATTGGTCTCCATGTTTTCAACATTTAGCTGGATCGCGTCCCATTGTTTTTATTTGTGTACACGGCTCTGCATGAGGAAACAGAGCAGCAGGGCTCCCCTTTGCATAAACTTAAGAATCATAGATGAAAACAGAAAATTGCTGTCATTAAATCTAATAACTGGGTACGGTGGCCGCAGAATGTTCTACTGCACACATAAACACTCAGCTGATAGCTGCGGGTCTGTGACGTGAACTTTAAGCCCTCTCCTATGAAATATAGTATGTCTCTTTTAGTGATGTGTGGTCAAGCATCCAATATGGATGTTAATGAAGACAAATGTGTGCTCCACAGGAGTGGTAGTCAGATCCAGTTCCGCTCCCAACATTCCTTTCATTCCTGGTGGTGATAAGTGATCTGCTTCAGAGTAGGTCAGATCGGTAGGATCTTCATTTTTAAAAATGGGATTCCAATGACAAAGGATGGCCACCTTTGAGAATTATGCCTTTTGTTTGTTTGGGAGATTTGCAGAGCTGTTGACATGGTTCCTATTTGCTCCTGCCTGCACAGTGTGAGTAGCTAGTCTGCACCTGGCTGACCTCAGCCCAAATGTCCTGCCTTTCTCTGGCAGTGGACACCTACATGCCTCTTTGTCTCACTCTTCACCTTAGACACACATTCTGACCCCACCTAAATGGCAGGAATTATCTCACATTCCTCTGGACTGAAAACACGTCAGCCAGGTGAGCCTCCAAGGTCAACCACCAACGAGAGCCCTGCTATCAGTGAAACCTGCAGTGATGTCTGGTAATCTTCAGCTCAGCAAACATCCAGAAGAGAGCACGTTTCAGACTGACCGCACTTGATTAGATTTTTTTTTTTTACTAATTCCATATATTTGTTATAATTTCATAGATGCATATGTAGCATTTCTGTCAATATGACAAATTCCATCTGTGTAATTGACACAATGTATTTTCAGTAGGGAAGATATACTACTCATTTTGGGGTAATGGAAACACAGTGAGCTCAGTATGGTAAGATGAGGTCACTTCCAAATGTAAAGAGACCTGCGGCATACTGAGACTGTCTGGCTTTTCTGGCACAACCCTCCCTTACTGGTGCCTTAGATTATGGCTCTTTCTGGTCCTGTGAAAGATCTCAATTAGCAGTCTGAATTTTGTTTGCTGATGATATATGAGTGCAGGGTCTTAACCCTTAACAGTCAGCGAGCGGCAGACCTAGTCTATGGATACTTCATCTACTTTGACATGTTTTATTGAGACATTTTTATGAAAACTATGAAATTTCAATACACATTCTTGCTGGCAAGAGTGGATCACGGCCAGAAGTTCACTTCCCCAAAGAGAGTGAATTTATCACTCGAGTGCAAAATTCCTTACGTCTACCTCTCACATGGAGTGTCGTCGTTTGAAGGTGTAAGGAAATGCCTGTGTAATGTGTAATCAGATCTGTATGGATGTGCAGTTTAAGTGGGTTATACTTCATATTGAGTTTTCCTGCTGTTGACTCAAGGATACTCCCTTTCTCCAAGGCTTCACTAGACTCAGCTAATTGATTCCAGTGGCTTGACACAGCATGGCTCAGCTCCCTTTGCTTATCTAAGGAGAAGACCTCAATCACAGGAGATATGAAGTCCAGAAATCACTGAAAAAAAGTTTAGGTCTTGAGCTATTCAACTGACTATTTAAGTCTTTGTTTGCCCAAAAAGACACCAACTGAGTAAGATACTTTTTTCTTGAAGTGTTTATTTTTCACTTGATGTTACAACATACCAGGTGGGAGTATAAACAGCACTTTCGGGTAGAAACTATAGTACAAAGTTTATAGAAAAGCGTCACTAATAATTAAAAAAGACATACAAAAAACAAAATAACAAAGACATCCTCATGTCAGTGTGCAAATAAGTTTATACAGACAGAAACGCTTCCATATGAGGCTACGCTTCTAGATAAATTATTTTAAATAGCATATATCTACACAAATGAAATAACCTCAACATAAAACAAACATAATAATTTATCAAAAAAATGCACAGGAAATACATATAGCACAACACAGTCAAGACAACATTTCTTTAATCCTTTACGTTCCTGTTTGGACTTCTTTCACTACAAAAATATCTTATATACAGCATATAAATGATATTAAAGTCTTGCAAAAAAAAAAACAAGAAGCCAACCAATTTATACTCTGTTGCTAAGACAAGTGATTCTTGTGTATCGCTGGCCTCAATACAAAAATAATTAATGAGGTAATATTTGTACATAAAGGGTTTCCTTTGATTTTCCCTAGTCAGAAATGTACACACAAGCTCAGGCACACCAGTCATGCACACTGTGCAGAAGCAGAATATTTAGGTATTTAGAGTAAGTGATGCCTATCTTTTACCTTTTTACAGTTTTAGTCAGATGTAATGCTATATCTTGTCATTAGTGGATATTGATTTCAGTTAATTTGAGTAGGTTGCTGACAACATTATAAGATGCAGAGATGAGCAAGAATTAAAGTCTCTATGATAAATAAGTAAATACAAACCTACTAACATTGGTTTACTCACGACAGGAAATGACTGGCCTTCGCTGTTAAACTTATAGATATTAACATTATATTTGCTAATAATTACTGTTCCGAAGCAGTGTGTCTGCTTTGGGGCCCTGTGCTGTCCTGAATTTTGTGCTCTCTTCGTTTCTTCTAGTGCTCTTTCCTGAGAAGACAAATGTTTCGGGCCAGCCCTAAGCTTCGGCTACATACAAGACTGCGTATATACAGGTCTTGCATGAAAGGGGGGTGAGGGGTTATTAAAAGAAATGAAAATAGAAAATTGGCGCAGTTTTCATAACTATACATGTTGAGTGGCAAACATGCACAAACACGCAAACAACATTCACTCTCTTTGATAGTAACAGTCAGTCCATACTGTCCATGGTCCCTTAACAGTTCCTTCAAGGGGTATATTTACCCCAGCCTAAAAAAGTTCTCCCTCTGCTTTCTTCATACTGAAACAAGTATATTTCAGTCCACAGCAGATGTATATTAATGCTCAAAAATGCTTTTTTTTTAAATTTAAAAACATGGTCCCCCATCCACAGAGAAATACAAACAACAGTTCAGGTGTGCAAAGCAATAAAAGGTGCCCCTTTCCCCTTCAGATCAGAGCAACAAAGTGAGAGGGCCACTATCTTCTGAGCCGAGTTTGGTGCAGTGGTGCAGAATCATCATTGAACTTTCATTTGGCTTTAAGTCCTGAGGTCAGTTTACCTCACATTAGCTCACTTGCTTGTCATTCCTCCAATGTGCATTTCTCTAAAGAAAACGTTAAGAGATATCGATCCAGGTCTCGTATTATATATTCATACCGACAGACAGACTGTCTAGAAAGCTCTGTGGTCCAATTATGTATCTGAAAAAAATTGAAGAAAAAAACACATTACAAATAAAGTCTACGGTGATGACACCATTCTTTTTAAAATATCAAACTATCATTTTCTGTGCTTACCTCTGCATTCGTATTTGAGGTCAGAGAAGTAAACCATCTCCTGAGAGAAGACGTACAAGCCTAGTCGCCCACCAGCATACGTCTTGTCATAGATGATTCCAGAATCGGCCATGATTCTCTTGCCTTCATACATGACCACTCTAAAAAACAAAATGTAATCACATGAGCTCATTGCCATTTTAATATAAATCATCCTTTTTTGTAATTGAATGAAAGGGCATGCTTCTGAGGGTTTAATCTCACCTAATAAGTCCAGTCTTGGGTCTGTGGGTCAGATGCCATCTGTAAGCAGTGAAGTCCTTCCAGCCAATGTTCTTAGGGTCGTGCCACAGAGTACGCACCTGAAAAGAATGAATTGAAATGGTTAAAATGAGAAAAGCGTCAAACGTGTTCAAATATGTCTTGAACCCTGAGTCAATGAATCCACTCTCACCTGTCCTGGGGTGTCTCCGGTGTGCCACAGAGCGTTCCTCAAATGCTCACCAGGCCCAGTGGTAGAGTTGACCACTTTGATTGACAGGCCAGAGTAGCCTTGAGCTCTTGTGGGTGTGTGGGACCAGTAGGTCTGTGTGATCTGTTTCCACATCACTGTGTAGAAGCGTGAACTGGACTGGTAGCCAAACACAAACCCAGCGTAGTCGTCATCTCTGTCCGTGTTGATGAAGAACGTTCCACTGAAGTCCACTGCGCTGAACTCATCGTAACCTGAAGTAAGATAAGAGATGGTTTAGAATCAGATCACTGCTACTTTGTGTATAAGTACTTGCAGCAAAATGTCTCTCTGTATATTGCATACCAACAGCAATGCCAGGATCGCAGTTGACAGTCTGCACCAACTCCTTGCCCTGATGCCGGACAACCCAGTTGGGATCAATCTGGGAGGTGCCCTTGGGATCCAGAGGAACCATTTGGAATCTGCGGAAGTCTGTTTCACTGATGGCAAAGTTCTCTGGACATGCGTCATAAATGTCCAGAACATTGTCTTGATCAAAATCATCTTTGCACACATCGCCACGCCCATCACCTGAGAGGAAAATATGGACATGGAAATCACAAATATGGAAACGCTACAAAACTAAACCAAAATGACATCTGATTCACTGAGGCAATCTCTGTATTTGTCTGGTAAATGGCACCAATGTTTCAAAAGAGCACATATGACACAACATTGAGAGACTGACTCACCATCAGAGTCCACCTGATCAGGGTTAAAGGCCAGCCTACAGTTGTCTTTGTCATCAGGAATGCCATCATTGTCATCATCATGGTCGCAGGCATCACCCTTGCCATCCTTGTCATGATCTGCCTGGTTGGCGTTGGGTATGTAGGGGCAGTTGTCCAAGTTGTTCTGGTGACCGTCCTCGTCAATGTCCTGGTTGTTGTCACACTTGTCTCCTATGAGATCTGAGTCAGAGTCAATCTGTAGGAGAACAGAATACTTTTATGATGAGATTTCTCAAAGGCAGACTCTCACACTATAAGACTCTTGTTCTCACTTCAAATAACTCCCTTCACTGTTGTCACTGTTTTTCACCAGCCTCAGTATGAGAAGTGCTATGTGATTTAAATGTAGCCCCTTGTTTTCAGGTATGCAAGCAATGTCCCTTCAAACAAGTGTCCAGTGTACTTGCACCTCAGCATTCATATTTGTTCTAAAGGTGGATGAATAGAAAGGAGAAGAGAGAGCATTGCACTCTTTTCCTTATAGCTGTCACATTCCTCTCTTTCATTAAAGCAGGTGCAATTTGTAGACTCTATACTGTGTCCACAGAGTTTCTACATAGTTACATGACAGGTCAAGCAATGTTACCCACGATGGAAAGATGAGATCTCACGTTACCTGATCTGGGTTGTGCTCCAGAGGGCAGTTGTCACAATGGTCTCCCACCCCGTCCCTGTCAGTATCTCTCTGGTCCACATTGTAAACATATGGGCAATTGTCATTCTCGTTCAGAATGCCTGTTGAGTGGAAACACACTTTTCTTAGCCTTCAGGACTATGCAAGTGATTTTAAAGGTTAAAGACAGGCATGAAAGATAACTTGGATGGAACATGGAGAAATCCTCTTACCGTCACCATCAATGTCAACGGCACAGGCATCACCCTCTCCATTGTTGTCAGTGTCGGTTTGGTCAGTGTTAGCCTCAAACACACAGTTGTCACAGCGGTCGCCAATATCATCTCTGTCTGCATCATACTGAGCAGGGTTGTACACTCTTGGGCAGTTGTCCTAAATTTAGAAAAATATAAAAAGCACGATTAAATTACTAAAATGGGTCATTTCTCAAAATTTTTTATTTATAGCAACAAAATTTGCTGTTCTAGGCTTTATTCCCTCTAACTTTAGCTGGAATGTGATATTCCACTTCAAGCGAGCTAGTAATTCTTGCCACAGCATTTTTCTTGCCCAACTTTCCAAATCCACACTAAGAATTATGGGAAACAAGCCACCCTGTTCTCAATTTTGGATTTATGCTGAAATTATATTACAGTATCCCTATGCTACTTGCTTTCCACTTTGACTTTCGGGTGAAAGCACACAAACATAGACTTTACATTCCTATTGCCCAAAGGAAGGATGGCTACTGCTGATTGCTATGTCTGGTCTCTGAGGAAAGCACAGTTTGGGGCTAAAAAAACAGCTGTGATGACTCACCCTATCATCGGGGATCCCATCATTGTCATCATCATGGTCACATTCATCACCCAGGCCATCTTTATCATGATCTTCCTGGCCAGAGTTGGGAAGGTTGGGGCAGTTATCCTATAAAGGAACAAAGGAGTGGTTAAGGCAATCATCACAATAATAGAGTGCAGATGGGTAATAATGGCCTTTTGTATTTCAGTTCATGTGGGTTCTGGCTACCTTCTTGCAGTGGTAGGTGGCATTCTCCACACACAGCAGGTCAGTGTTGGGCCATCCGTCAAGGTCACTGTCCTCTCCGCAAATACGGCCATTACCGGCATAGCCTGGCTTGCACTCGCAGCGGAACATGAAGTCCGAGAAGACGCCCAAGTAAATGCAGTTTGCATTTTTATGGCAGTCGTGGCTACCATCCTGGCAAGGGTTACGTGGTTTGCAAACCTTAAGAAAATAACTGAGAATTAAAAAAATGCAAGCAGATAGCTTACTAACCACGAACACAGCAAGTAAGTAATAACTCAAACCTGTTTTTTAGCAGTTGCCTGTTCCACTCCTCTTCCAAAGGGCTGAGGACCGGAGAAACGTGTGGGGCAGGGCAGGCAGTTGTAACCAGGCTCAGTGTTCTCACAGCGATGGACTCCGTTATGTGTATGACAAGCATCAGGGACCTCTTCACACTCATTAATGTCGTTGCAGGTGATGCCATTCCCAGTGTAGCCAACTGGACACTTGCCACACCTGAAGGAGCCATCAGGGAAGCTGGTACACTTTGTGCCAGCAAAGCATGGGTTGGAGAGACAACCATCTGTAGAGAAAAATAATCAATAATTTTAAAGGGTAATCTGTCTGACTAATGACTTATTTCTAAAATGTGTTCACACTTAAATTCTTACCAATAGGGCAGTCCTGTTTGTTGCACACTTGAGACATAGTAGCATCACCAACACAATCCTTTCCTCCATATTTGGGGACAGGGTCAGAGCAGAGATGTTTGCGGGTCTGGATTCCTCCACCACAGGTAACAGTACAGGTGTCCCATGGTGACCAAGGGCCCCAACCTCCATCGACTAGAAAGTATCATAAAAATAACATTCAATATATTTCCCTGAATTCATACACTAATACATTGTGTATACTTGCTACAGAAATTCAACTCACCAGGACAAGGTGACTTTTGGCAGATTTCAGTTTGACGTCCTTCTCCCTGGCAGTCCCTGCCACCCATCTGGGGTGTGGGGGAGTTGCAGAGGCGTATCCGAGTGATGACCCCCTCACCACAGGTCACAGAGCACGAAGACCAGGGAGACCAGTGGCTCCAACCACCATCCTGTCTGACTGTGAGCAACACATACACATTTAATTCATCATGCTCTCAAACTGAGAATATTTTTCATCACAATAGCTGTGATTAGAATGCTGAGTGACTTACAGCGTTTGTCACATTCCTGCGGGTAGCAGTCACGGGTCTCGACAGAGGTGCCCTCACAGTTGCTGTTGATGCGGTCACAGGAGCGTCCACGCTGCTGGATGCCCCGACCACAAGTAACAGAACAATGGGTCCATTCAGACCAGGGGGACCAATTGATCTCTGGGGGGGGAATCATAAAGTATGGGGATCGTTACCTCATGGAAAAGATATAAAGAAAGAAAGAAAGAAAGAAAATCTGATGAAAAGTTATAAAAGGTGCAGCAGATTTAAAAAGAAGCTTACGTGGTCCACAGCGAGGGCAGCACTCTCCGTCGGGCACGGTGGCGTTAGCACATGGGATCAGAGGACAGGAGATTTTGTGACACACAGTAGCAGAGTTCTGGATAGAGGAACAGTCGAAATTAGAACAAGAATAATGAGTGAGGTGACCAGTACTGTTTCAAGCCTAATGGCTCTATTTCACAATGGAGTGATCTTTATCAGGGACATGACACTCCTGCTATATGGATAGAAAACATAATCCTCACTTACACTTTCCCACTAATTACACAAGATATGAACAACCTTCCCTAGATGATGCTGGAGGGGAAAAAGGCCCCATGCTGTTTTGTTGATAGTTGAGAAGAAGTGTTGATGGCTTTCAGACAGAAGCAATGTGGTCATAAAGGGAGGTGCTAACATAAACACTATTATCACTTCTCTACAGCAGGGATACAGGAAACACAGCAATGGCTTTCCTGATCTGATTCCTGGCTTGTTTAAAGTTTGCATTCCAGCAGGTGTGATGACACTTACCTGGCAGGTGCACTCTGTGCAGCCGTCCACAGTCCACTCCTCTTTGTCCTTATACACAATGCCCTTGTGGAAGCAAATTCCACTGTGGATGTTCATTTGATTTTTCAGCGGCGTGATGTTCTCCGACTGGGTGAAAGAGAGAGAGAGAAAGGGGTTGCTCAGGACACAGGATGGAAAACTTTCACTTTGCCAAAGTTCCAATACAAATGAATCACTGACTGATTAAGACATTGCTTGACTCTAGCGAAACAGTGCAAATGCAACCGACAGCCAAACATATTTGTGTATTCACATGGGTCTCATTAAGAACTTGGCCAGGGACTGCCATTACAGTGACAAGTGGCTACATACTGGTAATGTGTTAACTGAAAGCAGAGGGAAAGAGAGAGGAGAGGAAAAGAAGGAGTGAATGATGACAAAGAGCAGACCCTGATGGCCCTTGGCGCTTACCACTTTGCGGAGCTCATTCGACAGCTTTTTAACAACCACGCCGAGTCCCTTGAGCTCCTTAAACATGCTGGCGATGTCCTCACAAGAGAAGCCGCAGACAGACTGCAGATCTGGATAAAGGAGAGAAGAGAATGAATAATGAATTACTTTACCTCTTTTAAAGTTTACAAATGACCAGCGGAACATAAACATAAACTTGTCTCTTTGGAGAGGAGAGGTCTCACCTTTGGCTTTGTGGCCGGTGAAATCAGTCCTAATGGCAGGGCTGGAGCCATTGACTGGGTTGTCCAAGGTCATGACATCCGTTAAGGCAGCTGCAGGGAGAAAAGAAGAAATAAGACTCGTTCATTTCTGTTCACTGGAGCACAGTGTGGTAGTTCATTTGTATCCCTATACACATTTTCATAATTTGCAGATGAATAAAATCCACTCAGTAAAAGGCAGCTGATTTTTAAAACGTACCTCCGCTCTGGCATCCCTTATTTCTCAGTATGGCATCAAGAGTGGTCCCAAAGACAAAGTGCACATTTTGAAGCACTCCCTGTAGAACAGATTAAATCTATTAAACCAAAGTTTTCTTCAGTTATTCTGCAAGCACAAACTATAGAGCATTAATTATTATTTTTCATCATTAGACAGTAATTGTTTCCACCTGTGCCAAAACTTTATAGCTTACCATAAATCTGTCACTCACAGCTCCTTTTCCAATCCTGAGCCTGGCAATGTCTGCCACCTCCTGGGACAACACTTTATAGATTGGCAAATCCATCTCTGATACATTGATCTCCTCACAGCCGACGTAAAGCTGCACTCGGTCATCCTGGACGAACAGCGTGATGTTCTTCCAGTGTCCAGTGGCCAAATCTGCATCCTCGATGGACACGACCTGCTGCTGGTTCGTGGTGGAGTAGACGACGTCCAGAGTGTTCGCCTTCCCGTTGGAAACGATCTCGAAAACGGGTCCGGATCCGTCATTCTTCTCGATGGTCAAAAGGCTGCCCCTGGTTTTCTTGAACTGCTTCAGGTTGACTAGGAGGAGAAAGCCCCTCTCAGCCTGGATGGAGTCGAGGAGGTCCCTGAAGGAGCTGTCGATGACTGGGGGGATCAGGTCTGCGTTCAAGACTTTGTATGCACGGCTGTTGGGGTCTTCGCCTTTGACCAAACTCACTCCGTTGCGTCGCTTGTTTACCCGGGCGAGCTCAAATAAGTCATACACACTGTTATCTTCCCGACTCTCTGCGGTCAAAGAAAAGAAAACGATTGTTCAGTTTTTTCTCTCATAATGACAGTGTGCATAAAAAAGCATAAAAACAAAGAACCCCCAAAATAAATAAGCTATATTATTTTTACCAGGACTATACAAATACTGTGTAACAGCAAAACATTATACAAATATAAATGTCTTTATTATTAAAATATTATAATGATACATGAGTTTACTATAACTTGAGTGCCGCAGTTACAGTTAAAGTCTCTATAATAATGCTTACTTTAAATATGGAACAACTTAAAAGGTTTGTACAGGTAAAAAGACAATTAACAAACGTTTTCCATTCTTACCTGCCAACCTTGCGCCTTCAGAACTCCAAAGCATCAACAGCAAAAAGATGCCACACAGCATCATCTCGAAATCTCAAGTGATCCCTATTGCAACCAAGAAGACAAACACGCCGTTACGGAACACATCTAGACTATATTGTGTCATTCATAAATAATGATAAATAATAATAAATAAAAAAAACAGTCGACAAACCTTTAATACAAAACTCCCCTCTGATAAAAACAGATCAAAAGGAAGAAAAAAGTCCTTGCTTCTCCGATTATGTATCCCGTTTCTCTTCCTTTAGTTCTTGTAGGAGCTCATTAGTTTTGGGTAGATAGTTGCAAAGTCTCTTTAAGCTCCTGTCCTGGATTTATTCCGATGCTTAAACTTATTCTACTGACTTATCCTGCCGATAGAAGTGCTATTTAAACTATTTAAGGACATTCCTGAGCTCCCGTCTGAGCCAATGGGATGGCTGCAGGAGAGAGGGACGGACTTGCTTTCTTACCCCACAGCCAGTCAGCGTAATATCCGAGACGCACACACAGAGGGGAAAAAATGCATTCCTGAGCTGAATTTCCATCACCGGACAAATATTTCATACACGTACCCGGGCCAAGACTTGGTCATTTCCGGTCAATTAAAAATATAATTATTCTCAAATTGTCTTAATTTTATTGATTTTCTGAAAAGATATAGATTTATTTTTAATATGAACAGAAATTAATAGTCCACTTAATTTGGTAGAATGATAATTGTGTGTATGAGTGGATTTAAACGTTATATAAAACTTCATGTATTAATTCCTGCTCATATTTATGACATGCAGCAGGCTATTTAGGCTACTGGTTCATGTGCTTCTCATTTTGCTATTCCTAGTCTGGTCGCCAGGGGACGCATTCAGTAATGATTGTAAGTGTGAACTGGTCTGGGAGATAGAGAAGCATGACTGGAGGATGTCTCTGGGTTTCTTTACATCTAAAAAAGAAAGTAGTCCATGGAATGTATGAGTGTTCACTTTAAGCATGTTTTTAAACTTAAAAAGTATTTATTAAGTTAAAAATACTAAATATATAAAATACATTTGTAATCTTTGTATTAAAATGCCAAAGGTAGACTTGAATAAGCATGAGGGAATGCAAATAATGAATGGAAGTTTTGTTTAAATCTAAAAATGTAACTATTGTGGAAAATGGGAGAAATTATTTTTTTAGCTCATCTATTAAATTCATAGGTTGATGTTTATGAAAAGCCAAAAATAATACACAAACAAGTTGCCCTTCTGAAAAAACTGTTATTAGTTTATTTGTTTGGACAGGTTTTACTCTATATCCAGTGATGGCAGAAGTACTGGGATCCTTTACTTAAGTAAAAGTACAGAAGTATTTTAAGTGAAACAGTAAAGTACTGAAGTACTCTGAGAAAAATGTCCCATGTCTGATATATTATTATATCACATTAGGGTATAAGTAGCCTTCTACAGTTGTATCTGGTCAAGGTGGAGCAAGTTTTAACTAAAATTAGGAAGTTTAATATACAGTAGTTCCAAACCTAAGGGTTGGGCCAAATGGTCAGAAAAAAACAAAAACAAAAAAAACATGATAAGGGACCACTCATTTAATCATTAACTATGTCATTGTGTTTTATAAGATTATATTATTTATTTTAAATCTTAATCTGTGAAGTTACTGTCCATGTAGCAGTGTAAAATGTACAAATTTATTCCCTGAAATGGAGAGAACAAGGAGTATAAAGTGGTAAAAAATTGAAGTACCTCCAAAGTGTTCTTAAGCACAGTATCTGAGTAAATGTACTTTCTAACACTTTGTATCACCCCAGCATGCAGACTCGTGGATACAGAGGAACGTTAAGGAAAGAGAGTGAGTGTGTGACAGAGATTAAAGGCTTATGGAAAAACAGGGATGTACAGAGACGCCTACGTGCTGTGATGACTTACACTCAGAAATAGAGGAGCTATCTAAAAATAGGGTTGATATATGGACCTCTGACTGTGATGAGACACAACATCTGGATACCTGTTCGTCAGCCAGTGTATACTTACTACAAGAACCCAGATATTATATGATCTCTGTGACATATAAGATTTACAACATGTAGTATTCACCTCTGTGAAACATAAGCCCACAGGAAGTGATAAGGCAGTGATGATGTTCCAGTGGTCAAAAAAACGAAAAAATCAAATCAAACGGAAACTGCATTAGGGCTGTGAAACGGGGCGAGTGTGAGATAAGACTCTCTGGTTTCATGGGAAAGATTTTTGGAGCCATCATAGGCAGGTGTGACTGGGCACATCGTTGTGGGCGTGGCCATGAGCTCACAGCGTAGGAGGTGTAACTGACAAGACTGGAGGTGAAGAGTTGCCAAACTCTGATGAATATCCGCTAAAGTGAGCCAAAACTACAGCAGAGACAGCCTGTAGATAGCAAGTGTTTACTCTGAGTGTATCCCCCAGTGTTTCTTTCCAACTGGGGGAGCTCACGTACACCCGTCAGTGGGTGGGAAAGTTCATTTGTGTTTAATCGCAGAAAATCCCTGCTTTTTTCCGCAAGGGTTCAAGCAGGCTTAAAACTGGTAACATGTATGTAGTCAAAACAGTCCATCGAATCCAAAGGAATGACGTAGACGGTCAGGATATCAATGAAAGAAGAACTCCATGGCAACACAGTCTTACATACAACAGTGAAAGCTACACCTTATATACATATACATTGATGATGTGATGACTAATGGCACACGTCTGAGCAGGCAGGTGAAGAGATCCGATAACATTTAAAGGTATTACTGCACTGTATTTAAAATAGCTTTTTACATACCTCTGGCTTAGTTGGTTGAGCCAGCTACATGAAAGACAATTATATGGTATTAGTAGGACATCCATCATAATATGGTTATAGCTATAAGAGGAGATTTGTGTCTTCAAAGGTCTTAGGCATTCTGGTGATATCAACACTTGTTTACACCAATTGTGTATGTGTCAGATGCAGGAGACCCAGTGATTGAGAAATTAAATGCTTAAGCTTCAACACTGTAAATTTTTTGTATAGACATCAAGCATAATTATATGTAACAATGTATGTAATATGTAAAAAGTGCAAATCAGTTTTTTTAAAGTTACTATGAACAGAAAGTGAGAAAATTACACATTTTCATATTTTCCATGTTAGTCTAAATGATAAACTGGAGCTATTTTGTGACCTATTAAAAAGTTGACTTCTTCATTTATTCACTCTGAGCAAATCAAGTCAGTGTGGGTTTTTCCATCTCCATCTGTTTTGTCAGCTTGGAAACCGCCCGCTGAACTGGAACAACATCTAAAGATGGGCAGCTTATTGAATTGATGTTAGGTAAGGTAACGTATGACGCAGAAAATCAGTGTTATTGCACAGACAGGTTAAGACTTTCTCCTGAAATTCGCAATGACTAAGTCATCAAACATTTTAAGTCGGTGCCACCTTTAACCTGAAGAGAATCCATTGTAATGTCCCCTGCAGCTATAGTTTTTAACAGCAAAATAAGATGTGCATGTATTAACAACTATGATTTGGCAAGCAAGCCTTACTTGAATGCATCATTCTTCACTTTATCTGTCATGAAACAAGCCTGGAGGAAGGAAGCTTGTGTAAGTCATGTTTAAGAAGAAAAAAAAAAGACAACGGCTTGCGAATGGGAAGAGTGAGAAAGAGGTCTATGTGGCTACTAGACACAAACTGAACAACATGAATCATTGATAAGCTATTAGAAAGTGTGGTCACATCATTGGTCACTGATCATCTTTTATTTGAGGAACAATTGTTTCCATGTTAAAAAACTTACATAAGGCTCATATTGAACTTTGTATGAAACATATTTTAATAACATTGACTAACCATCTGACCATCAGGGTGGCTGAATGCTCTCAAAATGTGGGAATCAAAATCATTTATGGAACTGAAGGCAGCTTGTTGCCAGACTACTTTTTTTTTTTTTATCTTTCAGCTGTTTTGTCTTTGGCAATTGCCAGAACACTAAAATGACTTGGACCCGTGGGCCGTTGTAAATCATTGATCGTAATCCATGCTTGGCCTCAGAGGGATAAAAGAGGGAAATATGGATATTACCAGTGGCTTTGGAGCTGGCGAAAATGATGTTCTGTGAAACAGCATTGTAAGAACCTGTTCGGTCTGTGGTAAAATACAATTCTACATGTAAGCGATTTCCAATGTTATGCATTCATTCTTATGCACCATTAATCAATCACGTTTGATGTTTAGACATTTAGCTGTATATGCAAAAATGTGTTGGATTTCACTGCAAAGAATTAGATCTTCTTGTGGTGGCATAGCTAGCTCACCCTTGGATGTATGCACGGAAGAAAATGATTAAGTGAGTCTGCTTGATTCCGACAAGTGATGTCAGAGTCTGATTATGTTGGACGGATGCTCTGAAAGCTTGTCCTCTCTTAGTGTTTACAAACGGACACCAAGTCATCCGTGGTGCTCCTCGCATGCCAGTTGTACAAGCACATAGGGCTTTAGGTTTGGTGAGTGATGGCAGTAAAAAGCTGCTGCTGTTCTTTGAGTTTTTTGCTGCTAAATGCACACGTTTGAGTAATGAGCTGACAGACCACACTGCACTCAACTGTAAGAAGAAAAACTGTATGGAGGAATGTTGAAGGTCTTTTGAAAGGGGCAGGAGAGAGTGTTTGGTTTTTGAAAAAACTGAGGCTCATCACACTGGAGTTCCTGATGACCACACAAGTGGATAATGACTTTTTGGAAGGTGTATTTAAATGGTTCAACAAGCACTCTTACAATTTCATTTTCAAGGAAAAGTTCACATTAAGACAACACCAATTCAGAACAGCTAATATTAGAAAACTTAAAAAAATAAAAAGGAATGCCAAAAAGAGAGAACAAGTTCAGCTGCTGTATTAGTTTTTAAACTTGTTATGGCTAACGTGTTAGAAAACACCTGCCCATATACACATCCAGACATGGATGTGTATATGGGCACGGAGCAACAATAGCACTGATTTGGAATCATGTTTCTGTCCACCTAAGCTCTGCTTTGGTCTCTACCAACTCCTGAGAAAGATATCTGGCTGTTAAGTGGCAAATTGATTTATATTCACTAGCTAATTGATAACATTGACTAGCTGGTTGCCAACCTTCACTGGCTTGTTGCTAACTTTGTCTGCCATTGTGTACAGTAGGTTTATCATAGCTGTTTCTCTAAAAACATGCCTACCTGCTCATCTAAAGCTCACTAATTAACTATGCTAACCTAAGCTAACTGTGTCTTGGCAGTTAATTGATATATAATGTGCAGACATGAGAGTGACATCAGTTTTCTCATATAACTCAGCAAGAAAGCTGAAAATGTTGATCTATTCCTTGGAGCACTTTTAGTGTGTGTTTCGGTGTAAACGGCTAAAAGTCGTCAAGAACAAGTGGAGCAGCTCCAAGATTTATCCCTATATAAATATATTTCATCAGGGAGGGACATAGACATTAAGTCAAAGGCAGGTCGCTTCTGTTGTTACATGTAACATTTAATTTACTGTCAAACATAAAATATTGTGATGCAAATAAGGAAATATTGAGTTTCTAGATGTCATGTTACCTTCTTGAGCTCAGTACAGTATGTGCAGTTTGGCTGCTGGGATTCTTTCAGCTGGAATCATCAGTTCTTTGAAACGCATCCGGATCCCGTTGCAAAATACAAGATTCCACATTAGATTATGGCATCTTGTATTTATTCTTTCTTGGGAAGGACCACTTGTTGTATGTCATATGTTTTCAGTTCATGTGAACTTCCAACCTTCCTACTACATGGAAATGGGTTCATTGTCACTGAGGTTAAGTTACTGAGAAGAGATTGCAGGAAAACCTTTCTAACAGAGCACCATCTGAGCCCGTCTCTCCCACAATTGCTCAGTAGAAAGTAGCAGCTTTAGAAAAGAGCTCACTGATGATATTGTGTATTGGGCCGTACAGAACAAACAAAAAGTTAATGGCACTATTTCATCCTCCCACACACAGTTCTGTTTGCTTCGCGACCCTGTTTTTGTTGGCGTTCTCTTAAAATTCCACACCGTTTTAAGGAAGTGTGCTCTCGCCATGTCGACCCTGAAGGGTATTAAACTCCTAGTGAAACAACCTTCAGTGATGACAGCCAGGTGAGGCCAAACTTCTCCATGCTGGCACCTCTTCAGACACTAAACATCCATTTAAAAACACAGCACTCTGCAGTCTGTACAGTATCCCACTTTGCATCTTTCCCATGACATCATAGGTCTGTGATGATGCACATGGTCTAATTCTGTCAAAATAACTTAATGGAGTTATATATGAGCCCACACGGAGCCCTGCTGCTCAGTGCTGCTAATAGTGTAACTTTAAACACATCCAGTGCTTTTTGTTTGGCTCTTTACAGGAACACTGAGCTTACGCTAAATAAACCGAGTGACCCTTGACCTATTTAGTCATATGGTTTTGCAAGGTGTACCCAGGACACAGATATAGGGGTATGGTTAAAATTAGGAAGATTAATTGTAGGCAAACAGGGAAACTAAGGTGCAGAAACTAGGAAAAATTGGCCTGCTGAAACAGAGGGATTAGCCAATCCAGGCTGGACAGACAAATGAGGCTGAGTGGCATGGGCAAACTGGAATTTGCTTTGGGGTTATCAAGTAGGCAAGCAGGGAGGCAGGTGGGCATGAGATTGTCCACCACAGTACACAGGAAAAGACAATGAATATTACAATGTTGAGTGGATTAAGAGCTGAAATACTGCTGGGTTGATGAGTTGACGGGCAGCAGGTGTGCAGGTTCAGCAGGTGTGCATAATCAGCAGGGATCCAGGAGCCAGGAGAGTCAGAGAGGGATTGCCACGCCCACACCACAGACAAACAGGGGAGTGCAGGAGATACAGGGGAAACACAAGGCCATGGGTGAGCCATAGTAATATGCAAAGAAAATGACATTAAAACATGCAATGAAATATTATGTTTCACTAAGTACAAAGTCATGCAGTAAAGACAAACATTGTTAAAACCCTCCAAACTTTATTTTAAACTCTAGTAGAGTGGAGAGCCCAAAGTCTCAGAAAATACACAAATATGGTAGAATCGACATCTTGAATTTTTCGGTTGGGTGGATGCAGCCATTAAAAACACAGAGTTTTGGGTTTGAATATTTTACTCATTGTAAACATCATATCATGGTTCTCCGTTGGTCATGTAAGGTAGGACCCAGAAGCAGACCAAAACGCGGATCAAATGAACTACGTGGAACACATAACATGGATTATGGAAACGTGACATGAGACATGGAAAAACGGACGAAACATGGGAACACCGTGAACAAAGGGAGTAACCAGACTAAATAGACAAGACAAACGATGGGAACAGAAACAGGTGGGTGACAAGACACAGGTGACTAATCAAAAAGGGAGGGAAACGAGACAAAGACAGGAAACTGACCC
>JAVQJD010076925.1:0-12875 GCA_036023655.1 Nannoperca australis
TTTAGGGTTTGAAAGCAAAACTTTAAAGTTTGCAAGCAAAAGTGTGGAAAGTTTCTCTCTCAAACCATTTTTTTGACTGCTTTAAAAAGAAACAAAATTCTCTCCATATAAGTCTCCCATTTGGTGGTAGGCACTTTTTGCTGAGGACAGTGCCCTGCAGTGGTAAAGGTGAAGGGTCAGAAACCCTGAAAAATGCTACATAGAGCTGGTGGGAACTGCAGTGTCGAGTATTAATCATTATGAAATACTCCTTTCATATTACACATTATTTGACCCTTTGTTCTTATAAAAATATAGTTGATGAAAACATGTCTGATCACACAAGACTATAGCAAATCACTTTCTCATGCTGCATCAATGTTCAATCACTGTCTTCACTGGGATGCACAACCCTGTGCATTCATACAAAGGACCGGCTTTTTAGACACAACAGAAACTCATCCCATGATTTTGCTAATCCATTCAAACCCCATCGCTAATGGGGAACAGCAGTGGCATCAGGTGAATGATTAAGTAATGACTCAGGCGGGAGATCTTCCAAGTAGGACCTGCTGGATAGGTTTGCAATGGCAGGGTCTGAAATGAGAGGATAGTTAGTATTCATGGAAATAGCACTAATTAATGAAGCTGGCATCAAAGAGGAAGAGAAAGTTGGGGGAAAACGTTCCTTAGGAAAGTTTTAATATTGCCAATATGGCCTCAAACACAGCCATGAAGGGCATTCACACTATTACAGACATAGTAATACATGAGCTAATGGGAAAATAAACTAAGGCTCAGATTCTTTATGGAGGCTATTGTTATAGTTCTTCTGACTTTGCTGCAGCTTACATCTGTGATAAAAATAACAAGGAGATGAGACAGAAGCTAAGAGAGGCAAAGAGCTCTCGACTCCTTGCTTTGTGTAACAATGAGGAGTAAAGTCAGTCAGTCACTGTGGTTAATATTTACTGCATCATTACAAACTGAAGAGAAAAGTACAATGGGTGATGAGCTTCAAATAAAACCAGGATTGTTTTTACATTGGGTCTACATCATCATAAACAAGTAATATAAGCTTTGCATGGTAATTATAATTACTGGGGGAATACAAAATGTTGTTGTGTTGCTGCAGGTCCTTAGCTCAGTAAGTGAAATTAAAAACAGGTGTGTCTCATTGCACTGTAACCAGTATATGGGCGCTCTAAAGTAGCTGAAGGAAGGGTAAAACTGTTCAATAGATGACACTGTATTAAAGATGGTGTGCTTATGTTTGAGCTTGTGTGTGCTAGTGTGTACAAGTTTATATTACTGTAAGTAAGTATCTTAAATTAGTATTAGATCCTTGGAATGGTTGCACCTGTTTACTTCTCCCTGCACTTACCTGAGCAGATGGTACGTTCCAGTTCATTTGAGTGGAGGAGGTAACCAGTCACTCTTCTGTAGTAGTAGTTAAGGTAGCAGTTTGCTGTAAGGGTGTGGGTTTCACCTTGGGGTTTTAGTTCTGCTTTAGTTTTGAGTTGCTTTTGTTGGACTTTTTTTATTGCCCATTATTACTTTTGTTAATAAAAAAGTAATTTTGTAAAATAATTTGTTAATAAACATCTGCCTTCATTGCATTGCTCATCATCCTTTTCAAACATTCCCAATACCAAACATCTACCACCCTTGATATGAAATATCAGCACTACAGTGTTGCATTAATGTCAGTCATATGTAATCTTCTGTCCTGTGTTATCAAGTCACAAGTTCAATTTCACACACTGTTCACTTTCAAAAGAATCCTTTACATATCCCCTAAGCTAGCCTTACCATCCATTCAAAATGAGCCTTACTGTGAGCCAGTATGGAAATGCTAATCCTCATTGATCTGTAGTGATTATAAGCCAAGCCAACTGTCTTTAGCTTGTCCATGAGCGAGGGTGGATGCAGCATGTGAGAAAGAACTGATTTGTCCTTTCTATAGTCCTTTTATTAGGGAGATATTCATGTGCATTTGTTGAAGTACAGGAGTATACAGTAGGTCCTTATCAGTCATAAACTTGTATTAGCTGTGGGAAAAGACAGTTTACAACCCACTTACATTTCATGAGAGTTAATTCACAGTCTGGATATCTACATGTCATCTTTATTCAACAGCAGCAGTAAGTAGTAAGTGGTTGTATTCTTATGGAGCAGCCAGTGTGAACATGCTTCCTATTGTGCTTAAGAACTTAATACAGCAATTTAGAGTGAGTAAGTCAGGAGGCTTGTTACACTCCTGTAAGGACGACCAGCAGCACCAAAATATCTCTGCAATGCCGGGACGGCAACGTGCCTTTGGAAGTGTGTTTAAGAATAGACCCACAATGGGGCTCCCTCCCTTCTTCTGTTGTCTGAGGACAGACAGTTGTCTGCAGGGGACAGAGGAAGAGGTAATTTACATGGTTTACTTCAGTCTTTCAGAGACTTAGGTGACTGAAATGGATCAGATTGGATTTTACTTACAAGGACCTGGCACATACTCCATCTAAGAGAGAGAGACTGTTGAGGGAACTCCGTCAACCTGGAGATTATTGGGCTATTGGAAGCCCCTGTGCCCCTTGGTAGAAAGGGAAGAGGATACATGGCTGGATAAGGGAGGGAGGTGCTGTCTTAAGGGTTTACCTTGTGGCCTGGAACTGGAAGACTACAAGATTTTGGAGGGCCTTGAGCACAGCAAGCATGTCGGGATCAAGTGCCTCTGAGGTCATCTTCATCTCTGTCAATCACAGCATTACTTTGATGGGTAAGTTGATTTCAAATTAACTGGTTTCTGATTGATGTAAATGTTATTATTATTATGTTTAGTTTAATAATTCATTTAATGTTATTAAATGTTTGTGCAGTGAAACATTTCTACAGATCTATAAACCTCAATGTGAAACCTCAAACAGGCACTTGCTGATTTTCGGTGGCCTTGAGTTCCTTGCAAAATTGGAACACTTCAAATTTAATACCAATATGCTTATTTTTCAGGGAAGGTGTGGCTCATTGTGATGATCTTGCTCCGTATCCTGATCCTCCTCTTTGCTGGTTATCCTCTCTACCAGGACGAGCAGGAGCGATTTGTGTGTAACACCATTCAGCCCGGGTGCGCCAACGTGTGCTATGATCTATTTTCTCCGATCTCCCTATTCCGCTTCTGGCTGGTGCAACTCATCACCTTGTGTTTGCCCTACATAATCTTTATCATCTACGTGGTTCATAAGGTCTCAAATGGCCTTAACGTGGACTTGAGCTCCTTGAGTCACATCAAAGCCGTGCCACTGTTCAAGATCCACCAGGAGCTGTTCAACAAGATATCTGTGAACAAGGTGCCTCTGGTGGCTGATCGAAAGTGTTCCCGGTGCTTCACAGGAGCCTACATCCTCCATCTGATGTTCAGAACGTTGTTGGAGGCAGGGTTTGGGGCAGCTCACTACTATATGTTTGGTTTCTATATCCCTAGGAGGTTCCTGTGCCAACATCCACCGTGCACTACCCAGGTGGACTGCTACATCTCCAGGCCCACTGAGAAGACCGTGATGCTCAACTTCATGCTCGGTGTGGCTGCTCTGTCCTTTTTCCTAAACATGCTGGATTTCATCTGCGCCATCAAGCGCTCGGTGAGACAGAAGATCAAGAGGAAGATGATGGTGGAGAAGATATATCAGGAAGAACAGTGTTTTCTTTCAGCAGGAGGAGCCTCCAGAGGAATAGACCCAAACGCCTCCCTGGCTCAGCAGGGTCTAGAGGTAGAGGCTGGTCAGACAGGGAGTTTCCGGAAGAGGAGAGGCAGCAAGGGTTCTTCTGGAGGTGGAGGTGCTTTAGGTCAGGAACCACCCTGTCTGGAGCGCGCCTCTCTTCCACACTCTCCAGAACTTCCATGCTGCAACACCAATGGGAACAACGGCTACACTGTTTCCCAAGAGGAGGCCCCAGAAAGGAATGGCAGTGAGGTGGCTCTCTGCCCCCCAGAGCCAATGGGGACACCCAGATCCATTCGTGTTAGCAAACGCAGTCGTCTCAAACCACCACCTCCACCCAGACGGGACCTTAGGTCATCTTCGGGTGGGTTAGCAGGGCCCATCGGGGACGTAACCACAGCAACAGCAATCTGTACTAGAAGGGTGGGTCAGTACACACTGGTTGAGCTGGGTAGCAGCACAGAGCTACAGACCAATGATGATGGGCAAGAGAAAAGATCAGAGTGGGTGTGACTTAAAGGGTTGGATTGCTTTATTTTCAGGTTATTTTGGAACACAAGTATGGGACAAATAACTGTGGGAACAATATGAGAAACAGACAGAGAGATAGCTTACACACTGGCAACAACTGTTGGAGCTGGCTGCAGACTGTCACTTGAGGAGAATCCAAAACGGCAATGCATTCACCAGACACCTTAGACTCATGACACTCATATTTGCTGTGATTTGATCACACCATCAGATCACATTGACTTTGAGGACTGCCAGATGATTGATGCCAAGTGAAGAATTCAAGTTATGAATACAAACTTAACAAAACAAGTCAAGAATAACAGGACACTCTAGCCTTAAGCGCCCTTGAAAAAACCTCAACCCTGAGAAATTCTAATAAAGTGCAGCCCACCTGTTTCTTCCCTTGTTGGCTTTACCCCCACCTTCCTGGACACACTCTCCATAAACAAAGACAGGCCTTGACCCGTCCCACATATACAACAGCCTCCCACCACAGTCACACTATATGATACCACCACGAAGTCCTTCTGTTTTGTGTCTGGGTCACTGCGGTCAAAGGACATGGGTAGCCTCTAGGCCCTGTGCTTGTGTCTTAAGGTGACCTTTTGGAATAAGAGGGTCAGGCGGAAACCAAAGGCAATAATCTGGCTAAGGTGATGTTAGCAAGCTCATAGAATGGAATAGGATTCCACCGTCAGAAGTGCAGTCCCCTAAAGTCGACATAGGCTCACAAAGCAATTATGTTCCCCCATAGGGGTTCTGTATTTATGGAGACAGCTTGTCACTCTATTTCAGGGCCTCATGAAGCTTAGGAGGAATACAAGCCTTAACATACGCTGTCACTAGAAATAGAGCACAGTGGACCTCTGCAAAGGAGCAACGATGCGTGTTGCCCTTCAGGATATCTGCTGTCTGCTTGCTGTGGCTTTGGTTTCACCTTGATCAAAGCTCAGATTGATGTGAGTCAGACACCAGCTCCCACTGTGATACATTGCAATCATAGACAGTATGAATAGTGGGGCTTCTGTAATGTTTTACTTATTCCTTTGCTGAAATATTTCCAGGTTTCTACCAGCAGGTTAACCTGTTAGTCTATTATCTGGACTAACTTTATTCAGAAGATTGTGAGGAGACTACCACAGTAAATCAGTGATATCGCACTTGCATCTGCTGCTCTATGGCTGAGGGGCTGGTCTGTGTGTAAACGGATAGCTCTTGATCTTCCTCCTCTTGTGGTCTCTTTGAAGTTGACAACAAAAGCTTGCAGCCTCATATCTCACCTATCTACTGAGTGCTGCACCCTGACTGTAGTAAGGGTGACCACAGGGGGTTTTCAACAGACCACAGCAGGTCTAATGGTGCCGCATCTCCTTTTGGGCTCAGTTACACTTGTGTTTATTGGTATTCTGTTCTGTCAGGTAGATTGTTAAACTTTCTGGGATTGTTAATATAAATGGAGTTATAAGGATATTACTTTTTAGACTTTATTATAAACCTATAATTAATATAAGTTTTATTGTCATTGTAATTCATACAAACACTGAATATTCAATGTTGTATGCTTACTTCATTATTTTTTTTATTTAAAAACCATCAGTGCCTAATTTTTATTACAATTCATATACAAAATCAAATGCATTTATGTACGGTTTCATATGCAGTTATATGTAAAGTTCATTTTCTTCATAAAGGGAAAATTCTTTGATAGTTTCTATGTGAAAATGCATTTGCCAGTGTTTTTCAGGCCCTGTGCAGGTTGCAGCGTGTAAAACAGAATGCAGAGAAATATAACATGCTAGCTGTCACAGGTGTGCTGCCTGACAGAAAACAGAGCAGCAGCCAGGAGGGCAGCTGAAACAAAGAGGCTGTCATGCTCATATGCAGTAGTTGTATAACCAAAGGCAAGCCAAAGCCTCCCAGAACTGTGTGTCTTTCCACACACATCTTAACTGTATGCTGTATGTCATTGAAATTATAAACTCCTGACATTGAAGATGATGTAACTTTTCAAAGCACTTTATTGTAACTATTCTGATTTGCTGTAGTCCACTGTGCCACAGTCACTTTGCCAACACTGTAGTTTAACATCATGCTGCCCTCCAGTGATGCAAAATGTGAAATGCTGCAATATATTGAACCCAACACTTGAAATCAAATGCCCTCTGGCATTGTGATGAAAGATTCTGATATATGAATATTTGTATCTTCATACAACAGTTTGATTGTGAACACTCTCTTACAATAAATCAGTTGGAGTAGAGCAAATCTGGTATAAACACATTTTTTCCTGAATTTGATGTGCTGTGCATTATTTAAACATTATTGAAGAGCGTTTAATTTGTTGAATTTAGCAGCAGTTAGCCACAATGGTAAATTTGAAACTTCTTGAGAGCCACGGCACACTGATGAAGTTCAATGACAGATAATACACCACAGCAGGATATTATTGAGAGGTTTTGGGGTGTTTAAAATCTTTTTTTATATATCATACTGGCAGACAGGGCCGTATTAACTTGCCCCAGGGCAGAAATGGATCCCAATCAAGCACACCTGATGTCCTGTTTTGTGTTTAGTCTTTGTCTAGCTTTAAACAAGTCCTGTCTAGTCATTGCCACTTTAGTCAGTTTTGGGCAAATCAGGCAAGAATGTGGATTATTTGTTTGTTCCATTATTGTCCCATTTAGTTTTGGTATGCTGCACTCTCCGCAGTGGTCAAAGTCAGCCCTTAGCAATCCTAATAACAGTGAAAATACATATGCCAGTGTTTTTCAGACCCTGTGCAAGTTACACCGTGTAAAACAGAATGCAGATAAAAATACCATGCTCTTTGTCAAAGGTGTGCTGCTTGGCAGAAAACAGAGCAGCAGCCAGTAGGGCAGGTGAAATATTGGAATGCTCATGCTCATATGCAGTAGATGTATAACCAAATATAGCCGAAGCCTCCCAGAACACTGTGTGTCTTTCCATATGTCTTATCTGTGTGCTCGCTCATTTGCTTTTGAACAGCCAAAAGAGGCAGGGCTGAGAGTTTATATTTTAATCTAATCTAGCCACTATGTTTCTTTTGTCCTACTATGGATCTGTGTTTGGGTCTTCATTCTCTTTCTAAAATGTCAGAGACCCAACAACTTGTGACAACAAACTGTGTAGTTTCCATGGAGTGGCTTTCAGCATGTTGTGTTACCACTCTGGGCCATGGTGAGACAGCATGTTTGTATTCTTGCTACTGAGTGTAGTAGGGAGATCTACGTTAAGTATTTGATACCATTGTTATTTTAATTGCATAAAACTCTGGTACTTTGCTGTTCTGTTTGGAAAAAGTAGTTAAAAAAACAGAACTACTGAGCTTCTGTAAAATCTACCAACTGTCTGGTATTTATTCAATGATATCAAATGCTATCTCTATGCAATTGGAAGTCATATAGCTTTAAATCACATTCCCATTTTAATTTAACCAGTCCAACATGAGATTAAAAACCATTCATTTCTAAAAAGGAAAATAAACACTATTTACAGCATAGATTTCCCAGAATATCACCTTTATAAGTATCTGCAGCAGAAGTGTAAATGTCTCACCTCTTTCCTCCACTGTTAAACTGACCAACTTCAAAACAACAGTTTATGACTCTCTTCCCATGATTCGAAACCTGCCGCTACCCTTTCATGAAGGCGTTTATTCAATGAGCCTGAATAACTTCTCATTTTTCTTTTATAGCATTATTAACATGCTACTGTGTCTTTTTTTTATTCCACCAATATCAGAAATGTTCAAATCCAGATCATATGGCTTTAATCATGAACCTTTGACCCTGGAACTTTCTGCTCCTTTTCAGTCAATGGAAAGAGAACAAAATTTACATTTCTCATTTCTTAGACTTATAAGAAACTTGTAACTCGCCTGATCGCTGAGCAGAGACCAGAGTCCCTGGGCAGCCATGGGACTTGCTTGACTGGTATCTGAATGAACTGGACAAGGTGTGTGTCATGCAAATCAGTGTATTTAAATGTGAGATAAAAAAAAGATAGAATCAAAAATCTAAATGGTTCCTTTTCTCCTTTCAGAGAGGCAGTGTCTAACACTCTGCTCACCAGCTTCCTCTACCTCATGACCTACCTGTGCTGTGAAAAGGTATTTGCCCCATTTCTGAGTTCTTATATTTATGCATATTTGTCACACTGTCACAAATTTTAATATCAGACAAAGATAACCCGGGTAAATACAAAATGCTGTTTTTAAATGATGATTTTATTTTATTAAGGAAAAAAAGCTATCCAAACCTACCTGGCCCTATGTGAAAAAGTAATTGCCCCCACCCTTGTTCAATCATGAATTAACTGTGACTAACCACATTTTGTGGTAAACTACACACCCAGCCACACCCAGGCCTGATTACTGCCAGACCTGTTGAATCAAGAAATCACTTAAATAGAACCTGTCTGACAAAATGAAGTAGGCTGAAAGATCTCAAAAAGCAACACATCATGCTAACAGCAGGTAGGTTTGGCTAGCTTTTTTCCCTCAATAAAATAAAATCATCACTTAAAAACAGCATTTTGTATTTACTCGGGTTATTTTTGTCTAATATTAAACTTTGTTTGGTGATCTTTAACATTTAAGTGTGACAAATATGCAAACATAAGAAATCAGGAAGGGGGCAAATACTTTTTCACTGCACTGTATACAAGGTACTTTGTAGAACTACTCATTTGTTCTTTCTTTTTTCTTTTGACATTTCAGTTTGTTGTTCAATGGTTGTACCCATTATTATTCTTTTTCTCCTACAGTCTCTCTGAGTGACGTCAGCAGGAGATAGAGCCGGTGATAGAAAAGGAGATTTGAAGGAGAATTGAAAAAAAGAATTAATGGGAAGGAAGAGGATTTGGAAACCAATTGGTTATTCACTAACGGATCACTTTCATGGCAGAAACGAATTGTTCCTTTATTAAAGAATCAGATATATCGATAGTTTATTCATGATGAAAATACATTAGAATCATATTACATCAAAACAGCCCTTTTTCATTTTTTCTCCCCAGGAAACATTGATCATCCAAAACTTGAACTTAGTGCTGAATGAGGAGGGACCGTGGAAATTCCCTCATGAAGTCAACCCTGAAAACTTCCTGTTTGTTAAGCCAGAGTCCTTCGTGCCTTTCTCTGCTAGTATGAGAGCCCAAACCCCAGTGTTCTACGTCTTTTACCTTCTATTTTAAGAGATGTACATGACTTACTGATTTAAAAATGTTTAATGTCTCAGGTCCTCATACGTGTGTAAGGGAGAAAATCTCGAAGATGGGCCAGATGTTTCTTGGTTCCACACCAAACACTGTTAAAAAGCTCATACACTAAGAAAGAAATCAACTGAGTTCAAAGGTGAATAAGGTTTACTGAAGAATCAACAGGTACAGTACACAGATCTTTCTTTTTATACACTTCTGTCCACCCTCCTTTCTGTGGAGCCTAACGCAGGTCACTTCCTTGTGACCTTGAGTATGTTGGCCTGCTTGTTTTCTTCTTCAGACCTGACATCATTATTTTTTCTTTTTATCCTGTTTGCTTCTGGACTGAAAACAATCATGTCTTTTTCCAGGTGTTTTCCATCCCCATACAGGCTGGATGCCCTTGAGCCAATCTCCAATCGTGTCAGCCCACACCTGCCATGAAAGGTCTGCTTCATCTCTTGATTATCTGCAAGGACGAGTCTATGTCCCTGAAATGTAATAATAAATCAATGATTTTACCCCACATGGATCCGGCTCGAATGGAGCTCTTCCTCATCATGGTGACCCTGCTGAGGAAGTTACACCTCTCTCTTCGGGGTCACTCTGTCACCTAAACCTTACCGTATGAAGGTCCAACTCGGGGCCACAAAGCAGAAGTTAAAGAATCTGATAGTTTCGTGTCATTGCTTATCACTGATCACACCATCTTCATTGGTTCTATATGCCTTTCACCTTATATGGACAAGAGATTTTTCAGTCCTGTTAGAAAACATTTACATAATTTAGAGCTGGGAGAGAAAAGAAAATATCTAGTGAATGGCTCCCTCAAGTGGACAGAATTGGGTATTGTATTTCATATTTTTTTATTTCTGAACAAAAGGCTGCTGCTTCATGGGGGAAAATATAATTGTATTAAGTTAAGTAAATTTATTTTGGTCACTTTGTTTTATGTGACTGTATCTGATGTGGAGTATAAACCATAATTTTGATGAAATATATATATTGTAGATCGATCACCATGTGCAGAGCAAACAAATGTTGATAACTTTTGTCTGAAGATCATTTTCAAACCACAAGGAACTAACTAATGATCACTGACATGAGTGAGCACAACTGTCAATTGTTCTAGATTAATAATATTTACCTAAGAAATTGCAAAAGGTTTGCTTTGAATTGTGTTTGAATTTAATTTCCCTTGGCATATCGTAACATATGGCATGCTGGCACAGTTTGTATTACATCCTGTAAGTAGCACATAAACGCAGAAGTAGGATCACCCCACATTATGCTCCCATTCTATAAAGACAGCATTGCTCTCAATAACTGCTTAGTGTCTGATTGTTCTGCTCATTATTCCATGAATTATCAGACATGTGACATCACAGCCACTGTCGATGCTGAGTGTGGGCCCATTTGTTGGACTGAGGGCTCACCCAACGTGACCGTACCCCGAGTGGATCTGGGAAAACCCTCTGCGCTTCAGATGAAAGGTTTCCTTTTGTGTACATGTCAGTCAGTCAGTGAAGGACTGAAGGAACACAGTGTTCTGCCGCTGTGTGTGTGTGTGTGGAGGTTGGGGGGGGGGTCCTTGGATTGGAAGAGGCAGCAGGGGTGCACTGTAAGGACTACTAAACCACAGAGGCATTGTTACTGTGCCAATGGGGAGCCAGGCCTTTCATGCTGATGTCTTTGTTAGGCTCAAAGTGTTAAAATGAAGCGTTTCTTGGTTAAAAACTGCACAACTGACCCAACATAATTTTTTTCATTTGATGCTATACTTGACTATTTGACCTGCACCATCTTCCTAAACTTGTCTTTTTGTAAATGTGTAAACCAAACTGCAGCAGCTTCAATGACGTCCAAGTCCCTTAGAAACTATAACCATGAAGCCTGAACACCGAAACCCCTCTATCTTCCAACATCTGCTGTCTCAAATAGCCAGCTGGGAATAACGTGCCTGAGCTGGAGGCCAGGAGCTTCAACATTAATCTAAACGGGTCGCAGAAACCCGAGGTCACTGTTGTGCTTTATGCATGGAAGAATACACCCATGGAAACTGTGGGGTTTTAGTGCTATTGTTCATTTTCCAATGACAAAGTCTGTCTGGAAAATGGAAGAGATGTCATAGAAACTGCTGTCTTATTTAGGAGCATGTGTACGGTCAACTTAATGTCATTGTTAAGTCATGTTTTTGTAACTTGTGTATCTCCTCTTGTGCTTAACCCCCCCCCCCAACTTTCTCCCAGGTGTATCATGAGGATCAATAGTATTAAAAAGCATGACCTGTCCATCACCCCGCTGTACTCTCCTCTGTCTGCCTCTCATCAAACGCCGCCATTAATATTTGATAGGCGATCATGTCAGAATGCTCCTCCCGGCCCCTCAAATGAGGCTTTAACACCTGTATACAGAGAGACAATTCAATCAGACCGTCTCCCGGATTCATGCAAGGGTTGATGGATTTATTTGTTCCTGGATGTGTTGACGTTGGTTACTGCACCAGCGTAGCCCAGTGATACGGCCACAAGTGGCATTCAGGACAAGATTAGACAAGATCAGGTAACTGGCCCATCCATAAAATGCTTCCTAATAAAAATAAACCACAAACTCAGAGTTGACCTGGACTATTACCACTCTGAGAGCCCTGTCCTGTCTGTGTGAAGGCCCTCTTAAACACTTGTACTTTTTCTGTAAAGTGCACCCAAATTGGGGTCTGTGACCTCAGCGGAGGAGGAGGAGGAGTTACCTGTTAATTACAATGTGTGCGGCCAACACCAAGCCAGGACATGCTGCTTTGAGTGCCTGGAAAGTCTTTTGTATGGGAAGATGGGTCGGAGTTGTAGTGTGTGTGTGTGTGTGTGTTTAGCTGTGAATGTCTAATAAATGGTCTTGAGAATGGTCTTAAACTTTGACTTGTGTGTCATAAAATTCTCATAAAAAAGTTGGACTATAAACAAGCTAAAATGAACTTGAGTGAAGTTAAAGTGTGATTCTTCTATCTCAGGAGTGTTGTACGATGAGGAAAAAACTATTTTGACCCTAAATGAACTGAATCAGCCAGTAGCTTCGATCACACAGTATATTTCTCTACCATTAAGATGAAGATATCAACATATACCATTGGGATGTTATTCAGAAAAAGGATTACGTTTGTTAGATAATTTGTAGGTGATACTTATTTACGGAGGCCCTATAATTCTTTTTCGATGTGAATCACATAGTTCAAGTTCAGTTTATTCCAAATAAGAGAGCCCATAATAAACCTGTGTTCCTAATCAATTTAATCTGCTAATTATTTTTCTAATTTCGATCATTACATTTACATTACATTTAGGCATTTAGCAGACGCTTTTTATCCAAAGCGACTTCCAAACTCTGGGGTCCCCAGACGTGGGGTGTGAACCCACGACCCTGGGATTAAGAGACTCATTCTCTACCAACTGAGCTAGCCGG
>JAVQJD010076930.1:0-39816 GCA_036023655.1 Nannoperca australis
TCTCCTCTCCTCTCCTCTCCTCTCCTCTCCTCTCTCCCCTGGCACACTTGCAATTACAAACACACACATACATGCACACAAACAAACACACAAAGCACACATAATTCAGTGGGGAGTTAAATGAGTTCAGTGTCGGCAGCACTAACGGTCAAACCCTGCCCCTTGACCCCTGGGTGCTTTTCATTGAGTCGGTGTGTGCAAGTGTGTGTTTGTGTATTTGTTTGTGAGCGCGTGTGAGGGAATTAAAGTGTCTGTGCAGCCAAATACAGATTAAGGTCCCCACAGCAGAGCTCATTTAGAGGTCAATGTGTCAGTGAATGAACTGAATGTGCAAAGCTTAATGGTGCTATGAGGTGAGATCCCCAGGACACCGGCATGCCGTACCTTCCAAAGCAAGGCCGCTCGCTCAGGACGGAGTGGAGCATGACACCCATGTGTGCTCTCTCATGGAGGATAATAAACTGGGATCAAAATTCAGGCTTTTGTCTCACACCAGATGATTGACCAGATGATGTACAGACCAAGGGGGCCCACAGACAGTGCCTTTGTGACCTTAAGGCTACACCACACAATGTACAGTCAGTTCCAATCATCTCTGTTCTTTATGTGGTGCAGAGGCTGACAGTGGGGTGCTGCTTGACTGGCTTGGCACCCACTTCATGTCATGGGCAGCACTTAATAGCTACATTCTTTCCTGGCAGTAAAGCTTTATGTGCCCATACATCCAGTGGGTCATTATGACAGAAGCAGGGTCCTTATTATCTTCCACACCATAATTCCCCAACATGAACTTCAAACACGTTCCTATGACTCGATGGGTCATGCAGAACTGAGCCCTATTTAGGTCCATTCCTTGAGCTCCATTGTTTATGACATGTTTTTTCATACTTGGCGTCAAACATGTTTTAGCACCGACTAATGACAAATTCTCTAATCAAAGAAAAGGAGGCTGCATAGTTATCTCTTCTTCGGCTTTGGTTTTATGTTCACTATCGGGAAAGCTCACATCAGACTGATGAGTTTTTATAAATGCACATTATGACTTTTTGAGCCTTTGCAGTGATGAAAAATCATGTGTAATGAGTGTTATTTCAATGGGGCAAAATGTTGTTTTTCAGGAACAATTTGAGTCATCATGTCTTCTTTATCTGATAATGAGTGATTCATACCATAATTATATCTTCACACAACATTTTACTGCATCATGTAAGAAAGCGGAGAAACCCCAAACGGCCATTCAAGCATTCTTAAGCATTTCAAAAGGACGACTACACAGAGGTTAGGTTTGACTAATCTTGTAACAGTACTACATAGTTTTCTTCCAATTCAGAATAAAATCTGGACATTGTTTGCTAAACCTGTTGACCTAAAGGCTCCGGGGAGCCCTGCGCACATGTGTGTCACTGATTAACACTGCAGGCCTTCCCAAAAAATGTGAGGCAGACGAAAAAAGAAAATACCAGCTATCAAAACGAAAACAAAGATTTCCCATCATCATCCTCTCTGTCGCAATAAGTCTTACACTAAAGCTGGTAGTCATGATTCAGATACAGAAGCGTCAGTGGCCACTGATAGTCATTTACGGTTAGATATGGGCTATGTGTAAGCAGTCGTGATAATGATGAAAGTGCGCTTTAATGTTGATGCAAAAAGCTGTTGTTACAAAGCAGAGATGGAGCATGACAGCATGCAGAGTCACGGAAATTGAGGGAAATGTGTTCCCTTTGATATACTAATGGACAGGAGTGATACTGTGCCCCTTTTGTGCACTCCCAGGCTGTGTCGGGTGCAGAGATGGGGAATGGGGCCCTGTAAATCCATGGCACAAGGGAAGGCAAGCACACAGGCTGAAAAGAAGGCGGCAGATCTGAGCGTCAGCATACGTTACTCATAACCAGAAAGAGCATGGTGATAATCAGGGCTGAGCTTTGATTATTGACAGTCTTACAGTGCAGTTTGTGAATGATGTATTATTACATCCATGGTGTGTGTCAGGTTAGGTGGTTCAGATGGCCATTGTTATATTACACTGCCATTCATGCCTTTTTTTCCTTGATTGTCAGCTTGAATAGGAGGGACATCCTCATGACACTCTAAGTGCCCCACTCAATAAACTATGCAAGACCCCTGAAATATTTGTTTGTGCTTTTCTATACTCTCTGTGATATATTTGGCCTTTAAAATACAGTCTGCTTCCTTTTATGATCCTTATTGCTGACTTTGCATTGTTTTATCTGATATTCTTTCAATCTGTCTACACTGGTTGGCAATTCAATTTACCAGTCTTTCGCTGATGATAAGAAGAGTTAATTGGTTGACACAGTAATATAGAGTAATAATTTTATTGAGCCAACACAGTGAGGTAAAAGAATAAGACAGAGAATAATAGAAGATTACAAACAGACACATGCACATACAGTACACACACGCACACACACAAACAGGCACACACACAAACACGCACACACCAATCCCCAAAAGGACAAACAGCTTTTGTTTCTGTCATGCGAGGCTCGGAGAGGCAGAGAGAGGCTTTATTGGAAAAAGGGCTGTGGTGTTTTCCTCTCCAAAATCACTAGGGCTCATTAGAGAAGACATTTCAGAGCTGGAAAGGACCACATGACACATCACACTTCAGACAGCTGACCTATTTACGGGGTGACTTGTAGAATATCTATAAAACACATTACAGCCCCGTCACCAAGGACCAGTCCACACAATTGGGGGAAAATATGAACTAATCATCTTCTGAGGTTGCACACAGGTAAGGGAGGAGGGGGATGGTTAAGCTGTCAAACAGAGAATAACAGGAGCCCCACTCACACACTTCAAACACACTTCAAATTCAAGTGACGCACACATTCACACCCACTCAGACAAACACACCCTCTTATTTGTGCACTGCGTGTCCTCTGTGTATTGCATGTTAAAAATATCCATATACCTTCTTTGTATGTGTGCATGGGTTTGCAGGTTCCTGCTAACGTTCTCCACACCACAAGCTTCCAGTCTTTGCTGATGGCTTCCATGTGTTCATCAGTGGTGAGAATGACCTTTTCCATGGAAGAGGAAGGGCAACCCAACACAGTGGCATCCCCCAAAATGTCTTCCTCTGTGAAAAAAGCCACCATAGAAAAAGAAACCATGAGCCATTCAGTTAGATGAAGCCATACATTTTTAGAATGGCTTACCCCAGTAGGAAACAATATTGCTGTGGATCATCTCAAGTTTGTCACCTAAAAAGAATTGACTCCTTCTCCTGGGTTTGACACTACCCAGTGGTTACAAAAAAACTTTTTGAAAGTACTTTTCATCAAACCTGAAAACACTCTCTTGTTTAAACAATGCCAGTTGTTATATTATATTTTTCTTATTGTCACCAAATCCCCCAAAAAGACCGAAACCAACAGTGTGTTAATCGGCCTCTCCATACTTTCTGACTTCCCCAGTCTTGCTCTTAGTCCTGAGCCCATTGGTTCTTACTGAACACATATGTATACGCTGTAGTTTTAAATTAAATAAAATCACAGCAAAATCTTTATATTTTTTGGTTCTACAATTGTAGTAGTAAATCCTGGCACTGGTCAGCAGGAAGCGGCAGTCATCCAGACGCAGTTCCATGAGAAGGCAGTGAATTTCACCGAGCTGTGTGCGCCTCCCATTATGAATCAAGAAGGGCAAATAATCACGTGTTGTGTTGTATTGTTCACAAATGGTCCAGTGCTCAAACTCGTGCAAGTAAGGATAGGTGAACATTTGCTTGGCTTTTGGTTGGAACACAGCATAACAGCTACTGTTAAGGTACCCTTCAGTAATAAGCTTCCCCTTATTTATTAGAGTCTAGCAGCTCAACGGTTAAAGAGTGAAGTTGAATTGGGCAGGTCCCATGTGTGATTATGTGTAACAGTGTGAACGTGATGCAGGGTGTTGCCAGTAAGGGCATGCATGTTCAGCCAACCTTTTCTCAGGCAAATAAAACATTTTAATGTCGTCTTTAATCAGCAAGTGAGAATATTTGTGTACCCTCTACATATGTTCCCACAACACAGACGCAAGTACTATATGTTCCCATCTTTCCTTGTATCAGCAGTGAAACTCCATCCCTTCCTCATGTCTCGTTCCCACCTATCCAGTTGAGTCCAGTTGTGTTTTGAAAGGGTGGTTATATTCACTGTTATTGTATGATTTCACAGAACCTCTCCTCCCAGCCTTTGAAGCAGGGAAGAGCTGACCAAAGCTGAGTGATCCCTGCTGTAAGCCCCAGTCTGGGCAAGACCTGAGTCAGTCCCACCACCAGCAGGACTCTTCCCTCTCTCTCATACCCATCCACATTCTTCTTGCTCCTTCATGCAACTGGAACAAATTTATGTCAGCTCAACAGATTTTCAGGGCACTTTTGAGGTGCACACAAGGCCGCTACCCTGTTGAAGTTGACCTGAGGGTATTTGTCCTGGTGGAGGCCTTTGAAAATAAACATGAGGACAGAGGAGCTTAGTCTTGTGAAGCGGTGAGATTTCAGGGGCAGAGGAAAACAACAATTACCCAAAGCGTTATGAACATTAAGTGCTGAATGAGAGCTGTCCAGAGGTAGAGCTCTAGCTAGTAAATAAGCAAAGTGGGTATACTATCTGACATCGATGAAAGGAAGCAATAGAAAAACATAAATAAACTTTATCTGACTCTGCACTGACCTCCTTTGTCAAAGTGCTACCGCTGGGTTGGAGGTGGTGGGTTTCCGACAGCTAGGCTCTGACTATGTACTCAGTTTTCACATTATAATTAAAGCCTCGTACTCTTTTATAAAGCCTTAATGTTACAGTGAAGGCCTCTTTCCCAGTCAACACATGACCTGAAGTATCCGAAAACAATGGTGCGTGTGTTTATAAGACAGTGCAGCTGCAAGGGCCTGGTGTATCAGTTCAACGATTGCAAAACACTGTGTTTACTCGTCTTCCGCCCACTCGTCTTGGCTGTTTAATTCCTCTACTCTTTCGAGGATTTGGCAACAGGGCCAACGGACCTTCCAGGTTAACCTTTAACGCTCCAGTGACCTTCGACTGATGAGCTCCCACAGGCTTTAGGATCCTATGCAACATAGTAAGATAAAGTGCTCCTCTACATGCACATCTTCTCTCTTTAACTCCCTTGTCCTTAAATTATTTACTTTTCCCCCTCCCTATGTTTATCCAGAGCTCACTGGAACACTCTCCGTATAATATATACATACTTCAGAATGAATATAAGGTTTTCCCTGTGACTGTGTTGAATACATGTGAAAGAGTGACATGTGAAAAAACTGCCTATGGGGAATAGGAAACAATTAGTCCAAGGCTGTGTTTTTGTTGGTCCTAATTAACACCACAGTCAATGGCCTCACAAAGGTCTGTTTGCTGTAAAAGACAAAAAAGATGTTATTCACCCCTAGGTGCCCCCATGACCTTGTAAACAAACAAGAACTTCAAAAGCTGTGGCAACTTTAAATTTCTGCCCGCCACCGCAAGATGCCCAACATCAGAGCAATGATGATAGTTTACAAAGTCTAGAGATTTTTAGGTTATTTTCTGTGAGCACACGCACCAAACACAAATCACGGCCATCATCCAAATTAACTTGCTCGGCCTACTGTTTGGTGTTGGAGGATTCTAGGAAATGGGGGGATATCAGTGAAGGCCAATTGGCCCTGCACGGACATGCACAGCAAGGAAGAGCCTTTGCCTTGCCACTACTATAATGTTGTAGCTCACTGGGTCACCATGAGCTCCTAATGACCCAAACAAATACATTTACTTTCCCTGCGTGCTTCATCTGCCTGGTTTTGCTGCTATTGATTCTATTCTCCCTGTTCGTGCCACCGCATGTGCAAGTGTAGATAGGGGATGTTTATGAGTAATTAACAACAATTACGGTTGTTGAGTCCGCACCATTTGCAGGAGAATTTTTTTTTTATTGTGTTTGTGCTAGCATCCAAGCATGAGAAGGTTAATGTCACAAGAAGACTGGCTGTGACACTCAAGCACAGCGACCAGAGGAAATTAGGTCTTGTTTTTATATTTTTTAATAAGGCAAATGTAATCTGTCACACTGAGAAACTGGATATTTTATTATTTAACAGGAGAGAAGTTTCCAGTAGTTGTGTTCTGGGCTGTAGATGTCATATTGCAGTGTGTCTTGGCCAGTTACTACGGGATTACTGTAAGTGAAAATGAAAACAACATAAATTAGGACTGGAATTTACTATAAATTCCTCCCCAGGCGCAGTCTTTATTTTCACTTAAGTACTTTGCGTTACTCAAAAATGACTTGTGCGTCAGTAAGAATTTTATACGAAAACTCTGACCTACAGTTTATATGTATCATGTTTTAGATACGAAGTGATTTAGAAGGATCAGACACATCTATGGCAATGCCAAAGATAACACAATAAAGTCCAAGAGTTATTTGCATTGTGGTCCTTGAGTCCAGGTGATTAAGTGACATCATACCACCAACAAACCAACACAATTGATACCACTGCAGTCAACCCATTTTAACTATGATGGAAAGCTTACATTTCCCATTAGCCATTATTTATTTTAATACTTGTGGTGGTTACTGATTCCAACCATTTCCAGCACCGAACCTAAAAGAATTGATACCCATGTTGGTGTTAAACCTCGGCAACACTGGCTGTAGTCCGGTGGGCATTATGGTTCCCTGAACTTTACAAAGGTGGTCTGTGAGATAATCTGCCTGACACTGGTCTCTAACTAATGTAGTTAATGATCAAATGCTTCCTGGCTATTTTACTACACTAACAAAAACAACAACAACAGTTAGGCACTTTTAAATTCACAGTGAATGTTGATCCAGAGGCAGGAACTTTGATTTGATATTTGCTGTTACATTTTAGTGAGCAAGTAAGTTTGCAAATGCAATGCAAATATCTAATGCAAATGCTCCATAGTCAGTACTGTTGGCAAGCCATGAAACCATAATGTCAAAATACTGTAGCTTGCTGGAATGCAGTCTGTAAGCTTGGCTATGCCTCTGATGGTCTACCTCTTACTCTTTCTTTCCTTCTTTCTTTTCTGTGTCAGAATAAAATCAGGTTTTCTGCTCACTGGTTGTCCAAGCCCTGCTGCTATTTCAGAGGAGCGAAATCCAAGTGAAGCAACTCACTGGGCCACACACAATCCCCCCCCCCACCCCCACCACACACAGACACATACACATACACTCAGACATGCTCTTAAATATATAGATAACTAGTCATACATAGATAGACACAGACACACACACACTCACAGCAACCCACTCACCTTAGCTGGCAGGACAGTGAGTTCCTCTCCAGAGCACGCACATTGTTGGCTGGTGGAGGAGCTGAGGAAGAAGGGCAGATGTGCTCTGGCCCCATCTCCAGTCTCCTTCAATATTTCATAAGGAACCTTTCTCCTGTCCCCTGGAACCCAGCGGCCTTCCCCTGCATTCAGCTTCAATTCTTTATTCTTCCACTGCAAACAGCTGTCACTCATCTCCTGGCAGGAAATAAGGGAAGTTCCACAAACCCTTTTGCATACTTTTACAAAACTATTTGCCCTGATCATTCATTTCCTCTGGGCTTCCCACAGCGTTACGCTTTGTGCCGCCTCGGGAGTCAGATAGACTGGTCAGATTTATGTTTGGCCTTCTAGTAATGAATGTTGTGGTCAGTAAACAGACACAGGGAGCCTGGTAACTTCATGCAATTGAGATTCATATCATTCCAGGTTAATGTGTCAAGTTAAATTATATTAACTGCATCCATCCACTATACAGAGTCAGAAACAACATGTAAACCTATCAGGCAAATTAGGGGAAGAAACAGTTATGTTAAGAGCAGTTATGTCATTCGATTGTGTGTAGGCTCACCATATTTGCACAGCAATGAGGGATTGGATGTGCAATACAATTCAAGAAATCCTTTTTGTGTAAATCTCTAAAGCCATCTCTAAAGAGCTGTACATCTCTAAAAGGCAAGTGTGGAGAGGGTCTGGGAACAACAGCCAGAAGAAAAAAGTGTTGCTCGCAGTCACTGGGCTATCATTAGCTTTCTGGCTGTGTAACCAGCATTATCCAGGGCAATGTGAATAACATACAAACACATGTAAAACACAGGTTAAAAGACCTACCAGGAAAAGTTGGGTCCCAGTCAGAATGTTCCCACAAAGTACAGTTTCTTTCTTTGTTGTGGTAATTATTTCCCCCCCATTCTGCAAATATAAGCACTGATGCCAACCCCCATCTTAAAAAGTGACCGTGTCAAGAACAGCACCCCGTCTATAAGCTGAACTGATTCTGCCAAAGGTAAAGCCACCTCAGGTGAGTCAAAGCCAAGATGGTTTTGTACTCAACTCAATTTCTGCATAAATATTTAAGTGATTATGAAGCAAACATTTTGCAGAAGCATGGTCTTTTTATATTTTGTATGTGTGTGCATGTGTAACAGATACAAAAATGACCCTACCATTGTTAAACTGAAACTTCGCTTCTGGCTTAAAGGGAGGGTTGTGTCCTCTCAACTGGAAGGTTCTAGGTTTGAAGCCCTGACTGTTTCTATGTGGAATGTCTGTGAGTCTGTATGTAAGTGATAATGTGAATTGTCTGACACCAAGTTAGACCTGCAATGGTGCAGTCTGTTATAGTAAAATGGATGGTGATGAACTGTACCATTGCAGTCCATTTTTCTTAATACATGCTAAGATAGGCTCCAGCATGGCTGTGATTGAGAATAGGAATCAACAGTTATAGGAAATAGATGGATTGACGTGGTCCTACCCTGAAAGGAAAGCCACACATATTCTGTGAAATAAAAGTTATTTTATTTAGTGACAGAGCGAGAGAGAATTATATTTATGGTGTACCTATGACAAACATCTAATGGTTTGAAATTGCTGTATGGTTTTGGCAGCAGGCAGAAAGCTTTATGACACTCGGGTCGAAGTGAAATGTTAGCAGACATATTTCACTTGATTCAAAATGTACCTCAATTGGCCTCAGTCTAATTATTCAGAGAATTTTTACAAGCCTTCATAAGTATGTTTGTGTTTCTGACAGCTCCCTCGATTTTTGTACAATGTGATTTAGAGGCAGATTTACAGTATCTTTCTTTTGTTAAAACTGTCCACTCTGTGACAGCTAGAGAGCAACGATACTTATGAGATTGTTAAGGCTAACTTGTTAACTAACAGCTGCCTACTTTACACATCCAGCAGACACAGAGCAACATTAGCACTGAGTGGTGTTATGTTTCTAGCCACTCGATGAATGTAAGTCCAATATTTATTCACCTTTAAGCTCTAGTTTGATTTCAAACTCCTCTATATAAATATCTGAGTCTTAAACTCACTAGCTGCTAAACCTTCCTCACCAGCCACAAGTTAACCTCGACTCTCCTGTTTCTTGCTGCTAGCAGGTAATGTACACATGATGTGTCAGAAAGTGTTGATATAAGTGATATTAACTGTTGACATTTACATACGGTGTTATATATGGTGGGTTGATGAGAGACATTAGACTCGATCAAACATGTGCAGGCTTTTACAACCAAATAATGAGCTAAAAGAAAATTTGGTATTTTTATGATTAAAAGTTTATTTGCTTTTGCTTTATTTGAGTACAGGGTGTTCCTACTAGTACAAACAGCTATGGAAGCTGTAATAGATAAAACACAGAATAATCTGCTTATGGTACAGATATGAAAATATTGCATTTGTTGCTAATAGCCTATGTATTATTTTTCAAACAAATGAATTGTTTTATTCTTCATCATTTTTTGTTTGTTATATTTTCAAACACAGTTTTCATTGGTTGTCATTAAAATGTACTGTATGTTTTCTTTGTAAGATATATCTTTCCACTTTCGTCTTTTGCACAAAACACAAAGCACATCATCAGGAAATGCTCTTCAAGTATATCAGATGGAGTCTGTCTGTGTATTTGACATCGTTATATATCTGCTAGCCTGTCTCCTCCAGGCTTCCTCTCCTTTGAGGCGGAGGAGGATGAGACACAGATAGGTCGCCGCATAGAGGACCTGATCACAAAGATGAAGGACTGAGAGACAATCAAAGATAAGAGAATAAAAGAGATGAAAAGATGAAAGGAGGTAATCGCTGCGTCACCAGCTGAATCTCTCATTAGATCAGACCACATTCTCAGAAACGCCCAGTGTTATGAGTAGAGTAGTATGTTGTGTGTCTTTCCCATCCAACTTTTCTCTCTGCATTTGGCGCCACTCACTTTATGCATCCCTGCACAATTGGTGACCAACGCATTTCCATGAGCTTCACACAGGCCAAGTTCCAGTGTGAGAGGCACACTTGCGGCTCCTGGAGTATTCTGTGACGTAGATGACAGTACAGAGGCATATATTATGCTGTCACTGTCTGTCAGTCTCCCAGCTCCTCTCTCCCCACTCCAGGCTGCAGAGCTCTGTCACACTCGATGCGAGCAACAAGCCTAATTGTTTTAAGTCAGCATCTGTGGTTACAATCTATCTGGAATTTGAACTTAAGGAGTGACAAGGTCACAAGATAAGATGTAGTGCGCTTGTAAATAACAAATACCATTGGTCTCAAGATGAGGGATGAGGTGACTGGTGACTGTGCGGCCAGGGAGGGGAAGCGATGGTTCAACGTCAAATCACAGCAAACAGGCCTCTGCTCTGCAGTAGACCTCCAGTCCCTCAGAACAGAAACATGAGTCTGCTTCTGCTGAGACATGCCAGATTCACAGAAATCCTCACAGAGCAAAGGAATGAGAAAGGAGAGTGAGGTGAAAAAGCAAGCAGGGAGTGAGAAAAAAGGCAGGAATAAAATGGATAAATAAGTGTTAGAGGAGAGAGATTGATTTCATTAACTCTTTACCCTCTATCCTATCACCCTGTGCAACACTCCAAGGTCAGGTCTGTCGATCTGGCATGTGAACTATATAGGCCAGTAGGAAGGAAATGGCAGGGAAAAAAGGATGAGAGTGAGATACCTTCCTCGCTCAGCTATTATTCTTTGTTAACCAGTTTTTAGCACTGCTCAGCCTCTCTGGTGGTTTTCATTAAGAAAGGAATCACCTTGGTTTTGCCAGGACCCCTAATCAGAACCAGACGTGTTGGAGGTTTTAATTAAAGCAAGATGGACCTCCACGTTGTACACAACTGGCTTAATGTGACAACTTATCCCATCACTACAACAGTGTTTCCCAACGGACCGGGGAGAAAAACATCCCCTCACTGAGGGAAATCTAAGGGGTTTGTTAATATCCCTCTGATTCCAGAGGGCTGTTATTGTTGAAACAGCTCCAGACTGCTATTCACTACCACATCAGCCTCTCCTCCTGCGTTACATTATTTGCATTGTGTTTGAGTCTTCCTCGTCGGCTAATGTTATGACCATTAGTACAGTACCGTGGCGGCATGTGTCTGGTTCTGGCTGTTTTTAAGGCCGGAGCAGAGTGGAGCTTGGCAGTGGGAGAGCAAGGAACACATTGTGTGACTGTGTGTCCAGTGCTAGCCAGCTCTCTGGGCAGGGGAGCTTGCTTTTAGCTGAAAGAAAACAAGAGTCTGAATGAAAACGACAAGCTCAGAGCTGAGGATGTTTTTTTAGCTACAGCCAAAGCACCAGTTCCAGTTCTTGCTGTAACCCTGCCATAAAGATAGTGTTTCATTCAGCTTTCAGTCTTTATATAACCAAGGCCACTACTGAGTCCCCCCCCCTCTCTCTTTCTCTCACATGTTGACAGTTCAGTTGAACCAAAAAATTGCACAGGAACAGATAATCTACCTGCTTCCTTCTCTATCCCTGCCCCCTTTACTTAATCCCCTGAGAGTGTTTGGATTACTTTGAAAAACAATATGAATAATTTGGAAATGTGGCTCCTCCGGCTCCTGCTGGGTGCTTTTCTTTCTTTGCTCATTTCCTTCTCAAAGCTTCCTTGATATGGGGCTTGTTGTGCTGTTTTCAGAGGAGTGAGAGACCTCTGTGACTTATTACTCAGGCCCCTCACCATACTCTAACCTCTGAGACCAACACACACCGACGACCTGCCTTGCATCAGATTATGCCTTAGCACCAAGTCGAGGCTGATAGTAAATGTCCCATATAAAACCATGAAGTCCAACTTTTTATATTGCTGTGTTCAGTTAAATCTGTTTTATACTGTTCGAGAAGATAATAGGATAGAGATGTTATGGGTGGGGGGGTCTGAATGAAATTGGCTTGACATGTAAATCCAGCGGGCGTGTGCACGTGTGCCGAATGTGTGCAAATGAACGCAAGGAACCTGTCATCAGCCACAAATCGTTTCCCACCCAGGCAGATTTACACAGGGCAAGTCAATGAATTGTCTGGTGTTCAGAAACCAAAGTCACCAAAGCCATGACCACAGGCATGAGCAGTATCTTCTGAAGGACATAGATAAAAGGGAGGAAGTGAGAGACTCTGCATATGAACAGTAAACCCTCTGTATCAATGCATATTCAATGTAATTACTGATCATAAATCAAAGAGCTCGCCTTGTGAAATAGCAGTTTTCCATCTGTTTGCCATAGATGTGCAGCATTCAATTTCTCCTCCTATCCATCACTCGTTAATGTTTTACCCTGATATCGCTTTCACTCTTCCTGCTATGTATCCATCCATACATCTATCTTTTTATGCCCTCCTCTCAAATGCTCTCCTCCTTTCCCACTCTGCCACGTCTCTTCCCAGCCTGTGTGCTGCAGTGCAGCTGTGTGCGAGCATGGGCATCAATGGAGGAAGAGCTGGAAGGATGGAGGGAGGCCCAGAAGAGAGGGGCAGGGAACTGGTTGATTATTCATAAGACAGTGGGAGAACTAAGGGCTTCAATATGTCCCAAAGCATTTCAAGTGGGACAGAGGAGTCAGGGGAAGCCAATTTAGTCAGCCACAAGGAGAGAGTGTTTGCTGCGTTTACAGATTGTTATTCTAACCACCCACTCTAACTAGCATCCTCAGACCCTCCTCACTCTCTTTTGTACACACCATCCTGTTCCCCGCCTCAATTATTTTACCCTAAACAGGTCAGTTGCTGTGTGTGTGTGTGTGTGTGTGACATGAAACAAGGACATTATTTTCAAGAAAAAGTTTGTGATTCACCCATAGAACTTCACTGGAAGCCGCACATGTGGGGAAATATTTAATAAAGTCATAAAACCTTCATGTTTTATGATGATTAGCATAGCATGCAAGTAGACAATCCTTAAAGGCTAAAGGTATTGAAGTAGTCAAAGGCAGCTGAAATTTTGCAAACTCTCACTCAATGAGTCAATCAAAACTTGCAAATACTCACATTCTTGTACCACATACACAATCTCATAGCCTCTGGTCCACGAGATGACAACAGGCACTGTGTGTGTGTGTGTGTGTGTGTGTGTGTGTGTGTCTGTGTGTGTGTGTGTGTGTGTGTGTCTGTGTGTGTGGGCTCAAAACATCCTTCTGCTGGTTCCTTTAGTGGTGGGAGGGGAGAGTGATGACACAGATGGTGATGAGAAGAGAGGAGGGGTCCCGCCATAACTTCCCAACATAACTCCTCAACATCATCTGCTCTGATACGACACCGTGGGACCTTTCAGCGCCAAAACAAGAGCGGAGTTGCACCACAGTGATAAGTGCATAATAGACACGAGAGGTTTGATGTGCATCCAGATTCATCTACAGTCTTCTGAGATTCGGATCAAAACAGGGAGTGGTGGAGAAGAGTTGTTGATGGCCTGGCCTCCCTGTGAAGCCGATAGGCCCAAAACAAATAAATCCTAATATAATCCTAGTTGTGGTTAGACACAGCATGAAGAGACTTTTGATCTACCCCTGAAATAAAACACTACTGTACATCTGCCTCAGCGAATGATCAAACCCCTCGATATTGACTAAATGCCAAAAATATCATGCTGACCACAAAAGCGCCTTGTCAGGTTTTGGATCTTATGTTATACATAGTGGGAGAAGCAGACAGGACAGTCTGTAGATGAACAACCTCTCGTGACGTGAAACACCCGCTTTAATGTAGTGAATATGTCTTGTTAGGCTAGATACCTTCTGCAGCTAGAGAGACCATTGCTAACTCGGAGCTGTTAAAACAAACAGGGAGGTCCCTGAGCATAGCGCTTTGGACAAAGGTTAAAGCAATATCCCCCAGCACTATTCATTTCAGAGAATCCATCCCACTCACTGGCTTTGATCCTCTCTCTCACTCTCTGCCCCCTTTCTCTCTTGCTTAACCTGAGCTGGTGAGGAGGTGGTTGTGTGTGTGTGTGTGTGTGTGTGTGTGTGTCTGTGAGTCTACGATGAGAAGCAGAGTTCATCGTGAATCCTTGAAAACATCATCTCATCTCACTGACTCCAGCAGCCATCGGCGCCCATACGGCAACACGGGATCTTTCAGTGCCGAGAAAAGCCCGGAGCTGGACCCGCAATGATAAGTGCAAAATAGGCGTGAGCAGTCTGATCTGCACCCAGATTTGAGGGCGTACGTGTACGCACGTGTGAGTGAATGTGTGTTTGAAGTTCAGCTGCTGAACGCCCCAGAGGAAAGCCTATCCCTCAGGCTGTTTACCCCCACCAGAGCTGTTTACTTGACCCCTGATGATTTAGATGCATAACCAAATAAAAACAGTCAGGGAAGTTCAAACAGCTAGTGACGCATAAAGGGTGCATGAGGTGGGACAGCACTGTGTTCAATGATGGCTCACAGCTGGACCTCCCCACGTCACCTACTGCATGAGCTAAGTAGACCAGCTACTCATAATCTTATATCAAGTCTTTTCTCAAACATCTAAGAACTACTTGAGCTTGAGTTATAAATCTTCATAATACATAATTCTTAACGTGTTCCATGGAAGTCTGTGGGTGCCGGCCAAAGAAATCCAGCATTCATGGGAGTGGAATATGATTCACAAATTTGAAAAGAGGAGCCTTTTTGTAAACTAGCACAATCTTCCCAATCATGTATACCACTCCTGGGGAGGATTTCAAAATATTTCAACATTGTGAACATTTGGAAATTTGTACAATGTTGTTTATGTTTTGACAGGAGGAGCATTGTTGTGTAGCAACGGATCCATTTACATAATTTCTCGATGTGGTAAGCACTTACATAATGCCCCCATTCATTTGGATTGAACTGCAGCTCCCTTCAAGGCCCCTGGACCTGCAGATTACAGGACACACACCCATGCGCACACTCAGGTCTGTGGGCTCCTGCAGTTTCTCACATCTAATAATTTGTGGATACTTGGATTTGCAGTGCAGCAAAATTTAAATTTTTTATAGAAATGTAGAGAAAAAGAACAGAAAAAGAAGAAAGAAAATAGATTTTTATGTTTTTAAATGCAGAAAATCAAACAACGGAATTTGTTTCCATAATTTAAAAAATATGTCAAACTCAGAGACTCGCTCATGTCCTAGAAAAATAAATCAGATTTAGAATTGTAAATGAGCAGAGGCTCTAAGTTGGCCTATAGGTTTACACAACTTTGTCGACGTAATGTAGACTCATATTGCTGAACATAGCCGAGGGAGCACATGCCAACACGTAATTTAGTTGTGGTGACTACTGCAGCAAGGGAAATATCGGAGAGGGTATAGTTTAGATCATGTCCTCACAAAGGATGATGTCATCCCCTTCAAACTAGCAGGCTTCGCTTTGCAAAGGTTACTTAGATACATTTGACCGCACACCCACACATACCCAGTCATATTGGAGCACAAATCCCTTGTGAGTGCATGAACAGATTTACACACATGTAAATATACAACAACACACACAAAAGCAGACGCCTTAGGCTGGATTCATTCTTGTCTCTGTAAACGGTTTGATTTTGGACTAGGATTTAGCTAAATGCTGTAGCTCCACAACAACACTAGGTGGATGTGTAGTATTATCAGGTCATGATGAGCATTTAAGATATAGCCAAAGTAATTGTGTTTACACTGGCTGGCAAAGGCAGAGAGTCCTGCTTTGAGGAACGTACGCAGCATACGAGGCAGCAGGTATGAATTTGAATGTATAGCAGCGCTGTTAATAAAACCACAGCATGTCGTGAAGATGCTGTGGTAAACTTTAGTTTGATCTTTTCACAGACATCCAGTGTTGGCCGAGACAGTACAGCACACTTTACATTTGGATTCAGCCACAACAAACCATATGAAACATGTGTTTATTAGACTGTATTGTTTACGAAGCAGTCGGCACACGTGGCGTTTTGTTTATATGCTGCACAGAGCCATCAATTGAGGTTGTAGCGAGTGACTTTGGTGTTTTTTGTGGCAAATTGAAATGGAGTGGAAACCACGCCCACTGTGCCCTATGATAGAGAGCAGCAGTGGTAACAGTGGCTTTGCTCTGGAAATTCCACTGAATCACAACGTATACATTTGTCCAGCCACTAAAAAAGAGGCAACCACTGAGCTATGAACTGCAGTAATCAGTGAGTCAATGTTTTCCTTCACTTATATATTCACGTGATATATGGATGATCAAGGTGAGGATAGGTTTTGCACTGGAAATGGCATCACCACTGTAGATCACAAAATAAAATTATGTGGACTGTTGTCAGGAAGCAGAGTGAGCTCTTGTTCAACTTATTCACAATAAACTATTTCTACCAACACTAGAAACATCTTGGGGGAAACGCAGAGCAGTCTAACTTCACTAAGCACAGATATGGTTGTCTCCACATCTCTACATGTATGTATATTTTTGAGATGTACTTCACACGTCGCCTCTATACACCCCTGACAAAGACGTTTAAATCTGGCTTCACGATCATTCGCCATTTTTCTTCCAGTAACGGGCCCAGGCTGTGGTAATCTGCTTGAAATAGAAAAAGGAAAGAAAAGAAACAAGGAGTAGAGGAATAAAATGAAGAGAGGAGACAGCAAACACGTAGGGACAGATGCATTTAGCAGCCCAACGTAGCACTGCTTCACTCTGATAGTAACCCACCATCAGGAACAAAGCACCATCAAAAATTATCAGCCAACCGTAGCAGGTGGCTAAATTTGGACATGCGTGCGGTGGATACTGACACAGTGAGAACCATCTTCACAGAGACATCAGGTAGAGGAGGCGAGCAGTGCACATCATGAGTACGAATCCTCATAATCCCATTACGGACCTCGCAAAAACACTCACATGCTTGGTGATGAACATGATGTGACAAGTGATATATAGTCAATGCTCTGACGTTTCTAATGTGGTGATTGAAATATGAGGAGGTTGGAAGAATCACTAAAATGGTTTTGAGACTTAAGTGTGTTGAGCTCTATTCCACGACTGAAGCAGTGACATTACAGCTGAATCCTGTGTCTGACATCACTCACCAAGGCTTTTCCATCTCACAATCTGAGAACTGTTTTATTTGGAGAATGTGATAGTCTCGCAGTCTATTTTACTTCCACACACTCACTCTTTTATACCATAATGTGCAATCACACAAACACATGCACACTGGCGCATGCACTCACACATAACAAGTGTTCTCAGACAGGGCGAGTGAGTGATATTCCTGGTGTGGTTGAAGGGTGGAGTGGGAAACAGTGGACCAAACCTGGTTTAAAGTTAGAATCATGTTGCCATATGAAAATGATCTCATTTCTAAATTGAGGGAAACCCTGATGGATAGTTTGGAACACAATACAGTTGCAGGGCACCCCAACATCTCTGTCATACATGATAATAATCTTATAACACTGAGTGATATGATTTTACAAAGACTTGGCAAAGAGGGATGCCACATGATGTCAGCTTATGACTCCATGGCTCTTTATTTTGGTGCCAATGAGTCCGCTAATCACATGACATCTCACATCAATCTAAGCACGGATTTCATTGCAGGGATCCTATCACAACACATATGTCTCACTATGTGTACAATACAGTACAGAGGTCTCATGGCTGTTTTTACTCAGACTATATGATGAAGCAAGGAACATCTTTGTAATGGCTGTCATGGAATAAACCAAGAGTAATCAAGCACATTACTTGGCTCTATATTGTCTTGGCATTGCCAGCAGTGCGGCTTTTGTGCTGGTAAATATTTGCTGTGAGTTGAGTAGCATGGCATCGGCACATCACAAGGACATTTTGTGTTTCCCAAACATTAGGGCAGTGACGTCAGAAGGCCATAATGATGTTTAACAAGCCCACCCAGTCCAGCATCACCCCATAAACAACCCTGATATACCCTTAGTCCCCTGTCCAACTGCTTTGGAACATAATAGAACCCAACACCCACTTAACCTGGACGTCCTCCATGTTACGTTAAGGTAACAAAAACAGACACTCGGTTCTTTCACCTTTCGTAACCTCATTCTGATGTTCCCACCTTGACCAGGGTTGCAGGCGAGGGTCTGTTCAGTGTTGCCCTACTAAAGTACATGGCTTAGCTGTTTTGATGTGGGGAAACCCTGTTTGATAATTACAAAAGAAGAAACATGACTGACTGGAAAACCCATAACATCACCACTCCAAAAGTGTGAAGAAGAGAAAGTGCACGCATCTTCGAGAAAGAGTTGATCAGAGGTAAATAGGAGGAAGAGGAGAAGGATGGAAAAGTTACAGTAAAAAGTCATAATTTATGACTGATTAGCAACCGTTACCAATTAGAACAGCAGAGGACAGGAAAACCAGAGGGAGGGAGGGACGGGGTCGGTGGAGTTCATTTCCATCCGGCAAGCCTCAAAAACACACACACACACACACACACACACAAACAAGAACTTGCATGGAGCAGAGTTTTCCAGCAGGAGCCTAATTTGTGTTTGGGCTCACTTACACTATTATATTGGTCCAGTATGATCTCAGCTCAGACTGAGGCTAAATGTCTGTGTCTGTCTGTTTGTAGGTGGGATTGTGTGTGTGTGTGTGTGTGTGTGTGTGCATAAAAGACACAGAGAGAGAGAGTGAATGTGCATGTGTGCAGACATACAAAATGGGCATGTGCCATATCCATGTTTGCATGTGCGGCGGCGGGCATGCATGAGTGTGTGTGTTTGTGTTTGTGTATGAGTGCGTGGGGCTGCCAGTGTGTCTGACAGGAGAGCAGAGGTCATGCTAAGGTTTGGATGAAGTCACAATGTAATTATGCTTCAATGAACCAAAGGGGAAGTAATAAAGACCAGCTGCATGTTGTGTGACTCTTACAGTTCCACTTAAAGCAAGCTGCACATTCTCTCTGCTCTCCCACGCTGTGCTGAGAAGGGGAATACGCGGTATGTTAATGCTCCTGCCTCGAAAAAGGGATCCAAGGAGAGTTTAGAAAAATACACACATGCACACACACACACACACACACATGCAGACATTATTAAAAAGCACAGCGTCAGCAGCAAATAAAGAGATAATAAAAATGGGCAAAATATTTCCTCTCACATTCTAATGGGGCGGGGTTGCCAAGGTGACCTGGCGTGCAGCCAGGGACGGAGATGGTCACTGAGTGCATAGCCTATATGGGAGGAAAAGAGGGTGGGAAGAGAGGGCGACACACCAGGTGGTTTCACTCGGGCGATCCAGTCTCGACTGCCTGTGTCAAAAAAAGAAGGGAAGGGAAAGAAAAAACATCAACTGGCCCGTCAAAAACAAGAGGGAAAAAAGGGAGAACTTTATCTTTCCCTGATTGAGCCTCCCTCTTTTCTTTCTCCCGCCTGTGATTTTTCTCTCTCTTCTCTCCCTCTCTGTTTTACTTATATCCTAAATCTTTGTCATTCTCGTTCCTTTCTTCTTTTTTTTCCTCTCTCTCTCTCCCATCATCCTCCCCCCATCTGTCTTACTCAGACATGTTTTCCAGGGCCTGCCATCCATAGATACCGTATCCACCAACAGTAGCCCGCCAGTGCCTAGCAGAGAGCCCCTGGGGAAGGTGGAGAGGTGGGGGAGGGCCTCCAGGGCCTGCAGGGTACGGGGTGATACGGGTGAGTGGGAGGGGAGCTCAAAGGCCCTCCTACCTGATAACCACAGTGGCTCGATCTGGAGACGCATGGAAGGAGAAACAAACAAAGCCCACGTCCAGTACAACAATAGAGACAGAGACAAATGTGTCAGGATTAGTTGGATTTAAACTATAAGAATGGTTATAATAATAATAAATCAGGTTTATATAATAATATGTTTTACTCAAAGACATTTTAGACATAAACATAAAAAGAGCAAAACATAAAAGCAAAAAAATCCAAGAGAATAATTATATATCAAAAAGACAATAAAACCGGGAAATTAGACAGGAATAGTTATGGCAGAACATCAGATGGTGTGGTGAGTCCTTTTGCATTTAAACTAGAAGTATATGTTGTGACATTAATTACATGTAAAAGCAATACACTGTATTCCCAATGTTAATTCCTGAAATCTGCTGTGTGCAACTTGTCTTTGCATTTAAATAAAAGCTTCATATGGCAGTAGGATGTTTAAGTTTTGATTGAATCAAATTAAAGTGAATTGCTGTAAGAACTCTTATTGTTGTCAATAAACGGTTAAAAGTTGCTTTTCTGTTTGTTTTAGATTTTCATGATATCAGTTTACATGACAACAGTTCAACAAAAGCCATGGCGTGTGCTAATTTCTCTTATTACCAAACATGAACAAACTCCATAAAGAGAGAAACAGTGGCTTCTACACAGGTCATACACATGCTTACATTGTTGAGTAAAATCTTCTCGTAATGCGTGGCTTATGAGGTCCCATGCAAGTATTTATGAGTTATTGGGAACTTATATGAAGGAAAGTGAGTGGTACAGCTTGGCTCTTATAGCTCAGCTTGCTGGGATAAAAAAAAGAAAACGCCTGGACTCAATGGACTTCCCAGAAACAACAAGCAGGACTTTATCAGGGAAAGTACAAGTCACTGGGTCCTGATGTGGCAACTGGAGGCTTCTGTCAGAAGGGAGCCATGTTAACAGATACTCAGCAGTCACCAGTCATCCCTAAAACATGTGGTTCCTGTAAAAAAGACCCTCGCCCCCCCTCATACGAATCCTTTCCACTATCCAGTCACACTGCCAAATCAACAGGGAGCAAGAGATGTGTTTTTTCCTGAGGGTGTCCCCCATGGGTATGATGTATGCATGAGTGAGGGTGTGTGTTTGAGTGTGTGCACAAGTAAGACAGGGGTTGATCATTATTTTGGTGTCACGGTCCACACCACAACACTGCAACTGGTATTAATTTAGATGAGACTGGAACAAGGTTTTGTGCCAGTCTTGTCCAACGTTGCTATTAAATGGAAAAGTCTAAACATTTACATTATGGTTTGATTTTTTCAGGCATTTTCCTTTTGTTCTAGATTCTTTACAGAAAGACAGGGATGACTGGGAATGAGGGGAATAGCAATCAACAAAGGTCCTACACAGGTCTCTCAGCCAACAGACCCACCAGGTTGATAACTCAACATACATTTTCAATTTTAGTCGTTTAACCAATGATCAAATAAAACAGGGATCTCATAGTGACGGTAACAGAATTATATAACGTCAGTCTTTTCTTTTGAAAGTATTACAAGCAACCAGCCCCAGTTTGTGCCTTTCCTCGCCTTAGTTTAGAGCTTAAATAAATAAATTACACCACAGTCTTTGAAAAAGGAGATTTAACAACATGTACTAAATGAGATGACTCCTCTGATCATCTGAATGTTAAGTATGCTCCACAATGAAAAAGATATTTAACCAGTTTCCAAAGTGGTGACTTTGTCTAGGTTGTTGGAAATGACATGTCTCCTTAATTGTTTTGTATGGCCCTTCATCAAACATATTTATTTTACAACAGGGATTTGTAATGGTTTTATGTTTTTTATGTTTTATTTTCATTTATGAAGAGGCAATGCACATTAATTAACATAGGTTCATCATGTAATGTCTGGCAGGTTGATGGCATATGAAAAACATTTAAAGGTCTTGGAATGCACAGGCAAATTGTGCTGTCTTGCCAATAGGGGCGTCAGAGAGCATGGACAAAAGATGTATTTTTTCGTCTAATCTGGAGGACTAATTTGCATCCAATTTGCCGCTACCATCTAGTTGCAACCTGGAACAATTTATAAAAGTCTTTTAATTGCTCGACAGAATTATATTTTTTCCCCAGATGGTTAGATGAGTCTTTGAGGATTCTGGAAATAGCTTCATTGCCTGGTATTTATTTTTTAGAAAGACGCTTAGTTATGTGACTCAAATGTAATTGTAATAAATAAAAGACACCAACTGGGCCTAACAAGAAACCACATATAAGCAGTGGGACAGTTTGACCACATTATCTGAAAAAGAGATGCATCAGATATAATTATGCTCTTGGAACACTTGTTTGAAGGGCAACACTTATTTTATTTTAAGATACAACATGGTTACAAAGAAACTATTTAACAAACGTACTTTTGCTGATGTTTATTTAGTGTTGTGTAATAAACAACTTTCACAAACCTGAAAATGGCCCAAATTGCTTTTATTTTATTTGGTCAAGTTTATGCATGCACCTTTGTGTTTTCAGTGAGGAATTATGTTTTTGAATCTTTATTTTAATCTAATCACTCACTGGACAACATATAAAATGACTAGGGGAAATGTAAACTACATGAAACAAGCATAAATGGACTGGTATTGATATTCTCCATTGCAGAGATGAGGTTTCAGTTCCTGCTGGAGGATTGGGTATGACTCTGTAGTCCTGAATACGCCTTTGAAGGCCATTCCAAATATTAGGAATTCCGGAGGGAGAATTTGTCAAGGCCAGGGAAGGTGACCAGGTCGCTGCGAGGAAATAGAAGGTGAGTGCTGTAGCTGAACTCAGCAACTCTTATATCCGCGACTTTCCATTCAACCTATGGCACTGCTCTGAAAAGGAGACGCAGTGGCATGTCACAAAAATACATTTCATACTTAGTCTTGGCAGCAATGTTTTGTTTTTCAACTTTCACTTCTTGAAGTACATGACAATCTAGAGACATGAACTAAACACATCCTTTTCGGAAAACTCAACACCTCTCCTCACAATAGAACAATATCAGTAAAAGAAAAACAGTCCAGGAAAGCCAAACAACAGATTGAAGCACAAAAAAAACACACAGCTCCTGAAAAACACATCAAGCTAAAAAAAACACAAAAACCGCCCTGGACAGAAACACATCCTGTCTCATATTTAAACCTTACTGACCCAGCGGCCGATAAAAGTAGATGGCGAATAACAGGCAGGTTGGTGTCAGGGTTGGCATCCTGGAGAGCATGCCCAGGGACGGAGAGGGGGAGAAAGGATGCAGCTGGTTCCAAGGTGGGCCTCTAACCCCTGGACCACCCTATACTAAAGAGATGTCTGCAAAGAGGAAATCCTCTAGCCGCGGGAAACCAGACCATCTGAGAAAAAACATACATAGCCTAGGCCTGCATGCAGGAAGAGCTCTGGCTGAACCTCACCAATAGCCTGTGCGTTGGTAGGGATGGAGAGGAGGACCGTTTTCAGGAAAGACCCATGAGGGGCACTTCTGAAATGAAGTTCAGATATGTGACTCCTTGGCTCTTCTCTCTGGATTTTGAAATCTCGATGACAGACCTGTAAAACTTGTCTTTTTAAATTTGGCAGACAACACATTGTCCAAGCTTGTACTTAAGAAACCACAGACACACCTGTACAAGACCACAGAAAGTCAAGATCTTTAGGATGGACAGACAAAAACTGAGGCAACAAATCCTTTTTGACCTTTTACCCAGATACTCCACAATTGATGTTCTCCTGATCCATGCTCTATTAAATTTGCTCTATATCACACAGACACATTCACTCTCATAAACAAACATATTAAGATGTACACAAAGGCTAATAGTCCTGCTCCTCTTCTACCTAATTGCCACATCAAGAACACCCTGTGTGAAAAACATGGGAAAATCAGGGCCAAAAGTTGTACTTAACAAATGGAGTATGTGCCAAATGTTTTCATCAACCTCTCAATTGAACGCAAACTTGCAGCTGAAATGTGTTTCATTGCATACATTAAAAATGCTCTCTGTATAAATTTGTTAATATTCCACTTGACAAATGAAAGCCCACTGAGTGGTGGTCCACATTACAGTCGAGTTAAGATGAGGACACAGAGGGACTAAGGCCTAAAACCAAACACCAAAACCCCAGAGTCCCCCAACTCCACTATAAACCCTGTCAAAGATCTGTTTGAGGAGTTGTGTGTGTGTATATGTATGTGTCCCACCCCACATTTTGGAAACTTCTGCCAAACACAGATCCATGTAAGGTCATTAGCCCACCTCGGATGTCTCTGCTTTGTGTCTTAATGGCAACTTCCCAAACACTCAGCTCCTCTCTGCCAGGGCTTCCCACAACTCACACGAACACACTTGGTCTCATGTAGACACACACGTACAAACAGAATACAACCTGGCTGCCATAGTGTAGAGAGCTTTGAGGAGTCCAGACATTAATCTATAAATAGTGGTTAGTCTGATTGTGTGGTGCACAGGGTGAGGAGAAGTTATTCAAACTGACTTTATCTAGTTTTTTTTCTTATTTTCTCTACTGTAGCCAATAGCCTAGATTATTTCACATTCATCGTTGCCTTTATAGCTCCATTATTTTTTTGTCAATACTTTGTGCCAGAATCAAATGATTATTTGCAATTTCTTAATCCTTATTTCAGCTCATTAATTCGTTTTATTTAAAGCTCCAACATGTGTCAGCGAAACCTCTTCCCGAGAATGGAAACAGGTCTTGACGTGGATCTGATTGACCATTTGACTTTCACATGAATGGGTTCCTCAGTAGGAATTGCCACCCATGGACCAAGAAGTACAATATGTCATCATTGCTTATTACAAATATCAGAGAATTAGTTTAAAAATATTGATGATTAAAGGTCATTAAACCAACTTCCTGAAGAGCTTGAATTTGAACAAAAGGAGGGATGTGAACAGAAATGTAACTTAACTGGTAATCATGTAATATATTTGTGTGTAATTCCTGCCTCCCAGCCATGTCATCAAACACACTATGACAAACTCGCCAGATTCGTTCATATAGCGTTTAGCCTGTGGATACTATATATGGCTGCTGCCGACTTTGTTGAGACTCGCTGCTGCAGTTTGGTGCCTGTTAGTATTAATAATGATCTTGCATTTTGATTTAAATGTTTTTATCGTGTCCAGGTCATTTCTTATATTTTTTACTGTCATGATAAAACATATGTAATAGTTAGTAGATTTTTGTTGATTTATTGTAAAAATAATACACACTTAGCATCAATGCAATTATAACAGTAGGAAAAGTAAAACTCGTTTTGATTTCATATGTTTTATATGTCAGATTTATGTAGCCTACAGCTTAATCTTTTGAGAGAACAATGAAGCATGCTTGCACTTAATACCCACATATCATGCGCCCTGCACCCTTGTCGCCTGAAGCAACAAAACACTTGAACCTCCCGGCACTTCTCCAGTGGCCAAAATGTGGTTACCGCAGTTAAATGGGGAACTTATTTGCACTAAAGGAAAGCGCTGCCTTTTTGACATTCAGATCTATTTTTCAGGAATACACAACCTCGGGGAATACATGAGCTGTGTGATACTGAACTGACTGCCATCAAACAGCCCGAATACTCAAAGGAGTCTAGTAAAAAAAAAAAAAAAAGAAACAGGATAAGAGTTTGGACAGTCTTTGTGTGTCCTTAATGTAAGATGTCCTTCCTGTAACACAGCTCCTTCTCATTCACTATTGTACTGCTGTTCTTGTAATGTAGAAAGAGCTAGCCACATCACTATCAATAAGACAATCTGCTCTGAATAACAGAGATAGACATAGGTAACAGGAGACTGTTGTTCCTAAAATACGTCAATGTTCACACCTCTGGCCACATCGTCCACATCAAAAGACGAGCACCTACATTGCTGACGTAACTCAGACTAGATAGCACCATGCATCTACTGAACCATCGTTGTATGTAGCAGCTGTTTTGATTAGGGTCTGAGCCATACAAGGTTCCTCAGTGGGAGATTATCCTTGATATAGAAAATCAACCCGTTAATACACTAGTATTAACAACATACCTATGCAATGAAACCAAATGGCAAAGTTGTTTTCGAGCGTTGCTGTTTTCGAGCGCAGTTCTGCACTCATCACCTGCAGTGAATTTATTAGACCCCTCCACGGATGAGGTCAGCATGTTTAAGGCAAGGGATATGCTGGGTATTTTAGTAACAGAAATACACACACAGGCACACAGTCACGCACACATGCATCTCCACACACGCTTCCACAGGCATACACAGCATGTACACACAGAAAACATGCACAGAGAACTCTCACTCATGCTTTCACACACGCTGTGTCTCTCTCTATCACACACATACAGTATGACTCAGGCCAGCAGAATGTGTTTGCTGCCTGCTCAGCTCTCATCTGGAAGTTCCAGACATGAGATAACGTGGATCCAATGATGACTTTCTGTCTGACCGAAGGAAAACGACCCCCTGGGCTGAGTCCCGTTACCTATTCCAGGGCACACACACACACACACACAGAACTGACATAAGCACAGCAGTATACAAACAACCTCAGCCTGCTCTATGCCGTAGTCCCTCTAATACCAATCAATCCCAAGAGGCAGTGTGAGGGTGATACGTTGCATATGGTCGAGAGGAAACGTACACACGCAATCCATTCATTTACTTAGCTGTTTATCTATGATTAATCAGGGCACTACATCCTGTCACCCGCCTACAAAACAAGTCATATATCTGCAGGCTAATGGTCCAGCACAGTATTGTGTAATGTTTAATGTCTCCTCCAATGGATTTATATATGTGTATATGTAGGATTTAAAAATGGGAAAGACATGTGAAAGTGGATCCCATGAAGAGCACTAGAATCTTGGAAAAGGAAAAGCCCGGCTTTCATGCACACGGCACTTAACAAAAGTTATATGTGTAATTAATGCAGTTGAGGACTGAAATGCTTTGCTGTTTAATGACCTGCCACAGTAGAGAGCTCAGAAATGTATTTCACTTCAGAAAGATCTTTGCACACGCTCACATGCACACACACTGCATTGCAAGTTATAGATACAGTATATACTGTTAGATTATACACAAGCACCTATGTTCCTAAACCGCACACATACGTATAAACCCTACGTATGCAAGTATCCCATTACAGATATATCCATGTTATTTTACCCCTTTGCCATTTTCCTTCCAGGCCAAACGCAACACAGTTTGAAAACTCAACATGGATCGGTTCCCATCATTGCCATAGTTGCCATTTTCATAGCGTTAGATTTTTCCAGAGTGGAGAACTTCTGTTTGTTTTTACTGCTACTGTCAAACATTCAGGCTGCCCTGCAACCTGATTCATGCTGCCGAACCTGACAGAGCTCCTTTGTATCATAAATCTGGCACACAAACTATACATAGTATGTACTTCACACACACACACATACACACATGAATACACACCTTCACCTGAACTCATGGAACTGTACATTCTCATACATTAATGCCAAATAACAAAGGCTTCTCCCCAAACACACACACACACACACACACACAAACACAAACACACAAAAGTGCACACACTCCTGACAGTAAGAAGGTAATTTCGTTGCTTTACATCAGAGTTTCCTCCAGTCCGCCTTGTTGGGAAATAATAAGTAACATTTAATAGGCACAAAAGGAAAAGGAGGGAGGGAGAGAGAGAACAAGATGGAGTGAGTGAGAGGGAGAAGGAGAGAGAGCAGCCACCGTGTCCACTCACACAAAGAGTGTGTTTGAGCGGCAGCGTTGCAGATGGAGCAAGTGAGTGCGCAATAACAACGCTGATGACTGATATTTCTTCAACACTGGAGCCTATTCCTCCACATGGAAAAGAGAAGAAGAAGGATGGGGGGGGGAGAAAAAAACACTGTATTCACCTGATGCCAGACCATAACATTATGACCCAATCCCTGTTATATTTACTGGTGGGGAACACTCTGTGGTGCAGGAAGCAGCTATAACATTGTTTTTCCCTCCTGTTAAAAAGCCTGTTCTAGTAAAACTTTAGGGGGGCTCGAACCCACAGCTCCCATCAATCTGCTTTCAGGGGGAAAGCTGAGTCACCTGAGCCCGCCTCTTCCCTCTAGCTCTCTCCATCTAGCTATCTATCTGTCTTTTTTGTCTTTCTCTCCATCTCTTCTCTCTGCCTTTGGAGGTAACCACAGAGTATAGAAAAGCGAGCCAAAAAAAGACAAAGAAACAGACATTTTTATTGCAAATGTACTAACTGTACTGGCTCCATAATGTAACCCGTAGGAGAATCTGCTTTCACACACTGCACTGCTGTGAAATGGGCCAGAGATGTATAGAGTGGATATATACATTGAAATGCAAGCCAGGGTCTGTTGTAATTTTGCCTAGATAGTGCTGTTATATATGACAGTTTATAGACTTGGAGACTGACAGAGTGAGGTCAAAGACATACAACAGTATTAGCATTAATATCTCTAATAGTAGAGTCCCTCTTATGAGTCATTTAGAAGGTCATGGGCTGCATTCTCAAGATGTCATCAACACAACAGAGGGATCTTTCACACACACACACACACACACACAGATATTATGTTACAGGAACAACAACCGAGAACAGAAGGGGAAAGGAGAAAAAAACAACAGGCCATGATCATAACAAGGCCGGGCAAGATGGATCTGTTGCTGTCTGTATGAGGACATCATAGAGAAAACGTTTTTAATTACAAATAGATTAGACCACTGTGATGTTGTTGTGTGGTCTCTGTGTAAACTCCCTAAATATTTTGTTTGGAGCCTTGCATGGATTCTTTCCCTTTTGTTTGTCTTCAGGAGACCCAGGAATCTCTCTCTGCGATGACGGCCAGCGCCACTTTGTATACAGGAAAGAGAGACAGAGAGAAAAAGACAGAGAGAGGGAGAGGGAATAGTGGGCCAGTGCTGAGGCATGAGTGCACACTCCTGAACAGCACTTTTGAGCGGCAAAACCTGGCCAGGACATTACACTAACAGTGCACTTAAGCACTGAATAAGGCACCAACAGCAGTTCCAGTCACTCCAGAACCACAGATGAAGTGTCAGACTGGAACCACGGCGTGCAACATTAACAGGGTAATAACCCACCCAACTCCACCCCACCTCGGACTGCCTCTGACTCTGGTCCAGCTCCCAGGGCTGTGGGCTGATGTTGTTATTGTTGTTTTTTGTGCTGAGAACAGGAGTCCCAGCCAAAACGGACTCCTGTTACAATAACAAGACCTGAAGGGCCCCTGCTCTGCTCTACGCAGGACTTTATTGGTACTGGGGAGCACCAACAATGATGCCTGTGGACAATCAACAACTAATTTGCTAAGGAGCGGGATGGGAGATCAGCCAGAGACTGTTCTTTTTCTTTGTCTTTCCTCAGGGGTTGAGTCTCTGTCACTGTTAACAACCATCTCTGCTTATTTCCTCTTATGTGTCTTTGACCACCACAGGAGGCCACATGGAGACGTTACAGGCTATCTAACATGTCTGCGACCTATCTCAGTTGTAAACATTAAAACGTGACTCCCAGGAAACACACAAAGACTAAACACACATGAAATGCATCAAACACACATTAATGTGGGACTGGGGGTACATATGCATAAACATTGTACATCAACAGAAGCTAGAGGTATAACGAAATGCAAAGTAAAATATACTGAATCATAAACATTTGTGGATTTTAGTAGTGTAAAACTCAAGGTAAACATTTCTATATGTATAACAAATAAAAAATATAACACAGCGTGCTTAATTTACGATTGGACCTTGAAGACTGGGTAATGTAGTTAATAATGGAAATGAATGAATGAGGAGGTTTCATTTGCTTGTTTCTTACAAAGTGAATATAATTTGTGTTGTGCTTCTCTGGTTTTTCATGATTTAGTATCCTCCATCATGAGACTCCATGCCTGAAAAGGTTATAGCTCTCCCTTTGTGTATGCACTTGTTGTGCTGGTTGCAGTCACTGATAATGAACTCCACCTGTGTATATTGATTGTGAAATTGCCAATGTCTTGCCTGAAACGTCCGTGTGGCAATATTGAAAAGTCAAACTGGATTGCTGGCCTAGTTCTTCTTTTTTTCTTTTTTACACATTTACAGATTTACTTCAAAGGACTATACAATCTGTACGGCATCAGACACCCTCTATTCTTAAACCCTTAATTCGGATGTGATACATGCATATTGTATGTAACATATTATGCTTACAATATGCTTATGCTCTGTATGCAGGCAGATACTCATCATTAACAGGAACTTAGATCGGGATCAGGGGCAAAACAATGTAATCAGGAGATTACTACCTGTGATTGAGCTTTTTGACCTTTTAACAAGAAATGTTAATAATCTGTCACCCCTCGGGCCCCTGGCCAGGTGACCCATTCAGTCTGTGTGCACCTGCAAATGTGTACGTGCAAGATGTTTGTTGGCTCTTCAGGACAGCACTTACAGGTGGTGTATGACGTGCGTCAAACTACTCACCAATTCTTTTTTATGTAAACCCACACACTGGCACTGACTTGATATTGACGCTCATCGATGTGTCAGAATATGTCACTGTTCTATTTCACAGCATTGAAACACAACTATCCAAAAACACCAACTTTATCACATTAGTTGGATTGGGACTGTAGCAACTTTTTCTGGCTATATGACGTATCTGGTGTGCACTACGGGCATCACATGATGCGACACTACTAGGAGGTTGGTGTGTGTTGCACTTTAGTGTCTGACTGGTTGGCCACCCCTGACATTGAATTCAGTTTTTTGTTTCATATGTCAAATGCTTTGGACATACATGCACCTACATGTCTAACAGAAGTACCAGGTATCAATAGGGTCCTGAACACAGTTACAGTCCCACAAGCATGTAATTGGTGGCCTTGTACTGCAATATGTTATTATATGAATAAATAACTGTTAGGATAACTAAAATTAGTGTAAGATTTTGCTAACATGGTTGACAAAGGGGTTACTGATGCCGAGGGTAGGAATTAAGCCAGCAGTGGAACCCCTCAAACCCTGCTATGCCCCCACATACTGGGGAAAGCCCACTCATTCCATCAAAACTATTTACATAACTCCATGGAGAAAATTGACCTGTAGCAGTTAGCTTTTCCATGTGCGCCACACAGTAGAGACACTGTTACAATAATTGTCCCCTTCACGAGCACAGGGCAAACACAGTACAGTATTTACAGTAAGAAAATAAAGACTGGAGGGATGGTGAGAGGGAGATAGGAAAAAGGGGAGAGAGAGAGAGAGAGAGAGAGAGGTAATGTGAAAAAGAGAGAGAGAAAAAGAGAAAACTGCTGATCAGGAAAGAGAGTGGGGTTTCACGGATATTCCCCCAACACCAACACATCCAGTGTTGATTTTTGTAATTTTCTTGGCTCTGTGAAGTACAGTAGTTGGCAGAACAGTAAGCTCTCTGATGGTTTGTATGACTGGCTGTCATGGTCATAGAGGTGGCTTCCCGCCGCCTCAGCGTATGCCCCTTCCCTCCCTGTTTGGTGACCCTTGCTTCTCTTCTACCTTCCATACTTTTCCTCAATCACTCCTCTACCATTTCTCCTCTGTCTCTCCCCTCCAACCCAGTTGAAAAAACAACCAACCTGGGCCCAGTTGTGCTGCTTGCTACACCTACTGCCCAGCTGGCATCCATTGTTTGCAATTAGTTCCAAGGCATGTGTTTGACAGCATGCGTACTTGTAGTACGTGCAAACTTGCTTGTACATTTTTGCAGGCATGCACATGTCTGTCAGGGTGCAAATGTGTGCATACATCTAAGCATAAACACATTTCTTTGTGCATTTTCTGATCAGCAGAAAATCAGGCAGGCTGGGAAAATCATGTAAGGACACAGGTCTAGGCAGGTCCAATTATTAAGAACAATCCATCAATATGCAGAGCAAGTCCTGGAGCAGGCTCAGCAGAAAAAACATGGCAAAAAAAGCGAAAGCAGAAAAAAATGTAGTTCTTACGAGGAGGGAGAGAAAAATCTGTCTTTACAATCCCCCTGTTTCAGCTTGCCAACTTTCTGCTGGCTGTTGGTAGTGCGGAAATGAGAGCGTGCTAGATTCTCCCCTCCCGAGAATAACACAAACCCCTCAAAGCTCAAATCAAACACACAATCCACGTCACAGGAAACCATTTTGAAGCGTAAAACCTCCCAATGGGAGCTCCATTTGAATGCTGCGGGTATGCGCTGCCTTGCTCGCCCCCTGCGCCTCCCCCTCTCTCCCCTCCCGCTCTCTCAAGGCTTCAACCACAACCTAACCCGAACCACACCACCTCTCAGACGACAAGACTCCCTTTCTCTCACTCCTAGTCCATTTCCCCCATTATTCCTTTCTTTCCTTTATCCCCCTTTGTTGTTCTTCTTTGGCCCCTCTCTCTCTGTCTGCTATCAACAACTCTAACTCAATTATTAACAATAAAAATATATATATTTAATAGATAGATAGATAGATAGATAGATAGATAGATAGATAGATAGATAGATAGACAGATAGATAGATAGATAGATAGATAGATAGATAGATAGATAGAGCTAGGTAGATAGCTGGACAGCTAGATAGATTTATAGAATGAGAAAAACCGGTAAAGATCAAAATTCCGTAGATTGAAAAAAACTTAAAATAAAGAAAAAGGAAAGACAGAGTACATCCTTGTGTTTTTAATTAAAATGTTACTCTGTATTCACCTCAGGTCAGGTTTGCGAGGTGGCCTCTCGCTGTAGGAGGAATGTAAAAGAAAAACAAAAAATGAACTCATTCACTCATCTTCATTACCAGTGAATTTTAAAATGACATTTAACTGACAGAAAGTAATACCTAGGTAGACTCTATAAGGACTTGGCATGCAGAGGTAACGTGCATTTCAAATATGTACTCTATCATATTATTGGAACAATAAAACACCTATAATTGTGATATAATACAGCTCTAATGGTGATAATCTGAGTTGTAGGGCACTTGTTGAGAAACATTTCAACAACTGAACAACTGGGTATAGTAAAAAACATTTTTGGTCTATAAACACTGGATGATGCAACACATTTACAATTAAACGTGAAAGTAAAAAACCTTCAGTCACCATTGTAGTGGTGAAGTAGTTTGAATTGACTTTTTAGATCCTCTGACTTCATTCTGACATTAATGTTACCCTCAGGAACAATGGACAGTTTTCATTTGTCTAATACTTTCTTTAATAACCAAATTCCCTGCAAAACTAATTACACTCACATTAGCCTTAGCTGTACTTCGTGTTTAGTGCTAGCAATTGTTAGCATGCTAACACACTAAGTTAAGATGGTGTACATGGTTAACATTATACTTCTTCTTCTCTGCCACCAACATCACCAGGTATTAGTCATCTCTACCTCTGAATAACTTTAAACTATAGCAAAACAAAATGAATTGCTGTCCTGCGGCATGACCTGGCTGCACCGCATAGAGAACAAAATCAAAACTTTCCCTGAATCACCATGTTCTTGATGATAAACTCTCACTCCACAACAGCACAGCAGGGAACTTATATAGATTTGTCCCCTGGCAGAGTGTTTTCTCTTCAAAATGCTGCTCCCTTTCACATCTAACTCACTCTGAGCATAACCTTGGCCTGCAGTGATGGCGAGCAAGGAGGAAAATTATTACAGGTGGGAGGAAAATGAATGCAGCTCTCATGCTGTAAATCGGAGCCAAGGACAACTTGTTGACCTCCAGAAGCTTCATCAGAACGATGCTGTTTTAGCATCACACTCTGGACCTGACCAAACATGTCGGACAACAAAGATTTACAGAATGATTTTCCATGGAACTGTACTGCAGGCCATACTAAAGCCTGTTAGTATGAGCTCTCCTGGTGTCGACAGTTTTTCTGTTTGGACTGGAATCAGATCCACACACACACACACACACACACACACACACTCTGAGGATCTGACCATCTTAAACTAGTTCTGGACGTGGTCAGACACACAGCCTCATTAACAATAAACTACTAATTGAGAGCTGAAGTCCCACCCCCTCGCTTAGCCCAACTTTGTCCAATCAGCTTCTGTTCCTCAATGTATTTTCTCGTAGAGGGTTACTCTCATCAATCTTTCTGAAAAGCTGAAACATGTTCTTGAGGCAAAATGTGAACACCTCACCAGTGTTTCCATGTACGCAGGTAGAAAAAATAGCAAAGTGTGCATCGTATTCCAATCACTATATTCTAATTTTCATAGTAGAATTGTTTTGCAGTTAGTGTTCAAGAAACAGAGATATGAAGTGGGAGGAAATATTCGGGGCGTCCCTTGTTTCGGTAAAAATCCATTTTTTTCCCCATAGACAATATTACTTCACTCACAGTTTGAGCACTGCTATGGTAGTTTAATCATGAGTACAAAAGATTAACAACTGTATTTGAGATGAAAAGTTTTTACATCCTGTGGACATAAAAACATCATGGGAGTGATTAACTATGACTCCCAAGGTGCATTTTGGTGAGAAACATCCAATTATGGAGTTTAAAAATCTCTTAGGTGCACTGAAAGCTAAAGATCACAGTTGAGAAAAAAAATCATACAATCTGTAATTTAAATGATTTTACTTTCAGATTCTTGGTCCATTCTGAATGAACCCTGCAACTATGATGCCGTGTTCTGCGCAAAGTGTTTTGAATTCACTACCCCTCTGACTCAACCCTCTGACTGGCTTCTTTTCCATAGCAATGGCTCATGGACACTGTAGTTTTTAGAAACGTCCGCCATGACAAACTGTTGGACAAAACATGATTTCTCTGAAACCAAGCTGAAATAAGTTCATAAAATAATTTGATCATTTCTAGTAGAGTCTCTATGTTTCTATGTTAAATAACAGCAGCCCCTCCCACTTTGTAACTCTACATCACAGCCAATTTAACGTCCAAAGATCATTTTTATACTTCTTTATGCTGTTTTTTGTTTTTAATACTTGCTCCAGAGATCTTCCTGTAGATGCTCCTCTGTTTACTTTGTGCTTTACATTGTGGGACAGTAATGTCCATTAACAGCACACTTAAGCCATGTAGTCTGCATACTGACTTTTTGAAGTACACTGTAAATTCTCAATAATTCTCATATACTTCCTTTACCTCAACTGCAGAGAGAACCAGGCAAAATGTACAGTAGAGGCAAGCTTTTTTTACGATGCTCCCTGTTTTATTAGTTTTAAATTAAATTTTGTTGATGATGTTTGCTGTTAATGCTAACGCAACACTTCACCATGTTTAACTGCTGTCTAGATACATTCAGCATAATGTACATCTCTACAGAGTTAGTTCCATTAATACATCAACAGTGTTTTATCATACTCACCACTCTGCTGCTCAAATACAGTTACTGTTAAACAATTTAGGCTGTAGCCCATAGACTAAAATAGCACAAAATCAACTTAAGCAACTGTAAAAGATTTAGTTTTTCGGTTTTGAAGATGTTTTGTCAAATTTAAACTGGTATCCCTGGATTCTTTTAAAACACTTTCACAATGTGCATCAAATAATTGGATAGAAACATGGCAATAAAATGACTTAAGGAGAGAGCGAAGAACTGTGAGTGAAGGAGCTGATCTTGTTCACAGCTGTGGGATAAAGTGGCAGATGCCCTGCTGATACACAATCACAATGACATGTATTACATTTAGATTCGTTTTTCAGGGTAAAGCTGTCTCCTGATTTAAAAAAAAACAGCAAATCAGTGTCATCCATCATTGTGATGAGAGATGTAGTCTGCCCAATTATACGGTATGTTTATGATCAAATGTAAATGTTTAAACTCTCACTAATCATCTGTCTTCACCTCATCTGATGATGTTTAAATCATAAACACTGGAAGTCACTCTGAATTCAGGCAGTTACTAAATACTTTAGCCTACATGTAATAGTAGTAGTAGTAGAGCTGTAGTAGTAGTACTAATGCCAACAGTTTTAGCAGTAACAATAGCAATAGTTGTACTGTAGTAGAAAAGTAGAATTCCAGTAGTAATAGTAGTGGCCAAAATAGAAGTAAACTAAGTGGGAAAATAGTAGTAGTAGCAATGATATTAGGCATATACCAGTAGTATGCAGTTGCAGCAGTAGTAGTAGGAATAATAGTGGTGTTATGACTAGTAGTAGTACTAGTAGTAGTAGGTGGAGGAAGAGCAGGAGGGGGAGGCAATTCTAGCAGAAGTAATGGGGAAATAGTAGAAGTAGCAGAGTAGATTAGAAGTATTACAAGTAGGCCTACATGTAGAAGCAGCAGTAATAGGAAGTGTAGTAGTGGTGTTACTACTAGAAGTAGTACTATAACAGTAATAGTTGTAGTACAATTAGCAGTTTTTGTGTCACATGATGAAATATTTTTTATATTTAAAATTGTATAATTAACATGTCTGGAGCTGGAGCTTTAACTTACGACTTCGAGCACCTAAAAAACTTATGATCATGTGTTTTATTCCTAAAAAACCCAAAAAGTAAAAATGACAATGATTGGTTTTAGGGGGGGTTGTGTGCTGGAACTACTTCTTAGCGAACAGCTGGCGGTAACACTGTGAGGTTACCAGCAGAGACTCCAGGACGTCACTGCACTAAAAACATCATGTCAGTTTCAGCCTAGATCCCCTTCCACAGGGACGTAAGTGCTCAGTGGACTGTTCCAATATTTTTGCCCTGAAGCAGTTTGGGGGTTCAGTGCCTTCCTGGGGGCACTTAGACAGAGTGGTGGGCACTGTGGATGTGATACCAGCCACACTTAAAAGATCTAATGTCATCTTTCTGTCTGACAGTAGGGTTGCAGAAAGTTGGAAGCACACTTCTATCTAAAATATCATTGTATGCTGTAGCTTTACAATTTTCCTTTATTGGAAAAATGGGGCCCAGCTCAAACTATGAAAAACAGCCCCAGGCCAAAAGTAAACTAAACTATGTGGATAGGGGTGTCCGCATATTTTTGCCACTAAAATGTATAATGAGAATGAATATTTTAAACGTGTACGGTCTGAGAAACTAAAAATCTATTCTTACATTGATTAACCAATCTATAGAGAATGACGAGTACTGCATGAAAGCACAGCAGCAGTCTGAGCTGTCAGGCCTCAGACAGCAGGGAGGCCTTCATCTGAGTCCGATCAGTGCAACACCTTCAGGAGCTACCTCAGTAGACAGCTTGTGTACATTTGATTGCTCAGCCCAACCAGGACAAACAGAGATGAGAAAATTACAAAAACAAAAATATCATTTATGAGGATTTATGACTCATTCAAAACATAAACAAGTGCCACATTAGAAAGCACACACTGCATCAACTCTAGGTTACATTCAACTGGTTTTTTTACCCTGTCAGCATGTACACATCTGACATAACTAAAAAATAAAATCCAAACTCTCAGCTGATCTGATGCAAACCAACAGTCGGTGCTCTAAAGCTCCGGACTCACCGAAACCCCGCATGGAACATGGACATCCTGGGTCCTCCATTAGGTCCATATCTGGGGGTGCTGAGCAGGAAGTCCTTCTTGATGGACACGTAGCTGATGAGCGACAGGATGAGCAGCGCCACGCTGAACATTACGAGCCCCAGCGCGCTGGCGATCCGCACCATCCTGCCTCTCTGCGGGCACCAGCCCCCCCGGACCAGAGGATCACAGGCCGACCAGGACGAGGAGACAGCGAGCACCCAGGAGCACCGCATCAGCGGCAGAGGGAGGGCGGAGACGCGAAAACGACGCGCGCTTCACGCAGATTTCAGAGTCCATGTGGGGAGGAAGAGCAGATGCGGCAGCGCGGCAGCGGCGACGCATGGGCGGCGAAAAGAAACGCTGAAACGCAAAAGGCCGGACAGGCTAACAAGGACGTGCAAACCGCGGAATTACTGACGCTTTTAACAGAGGCCATGGATGCAACATAGTCCATGTGAGAAGCAGGAGCAGGGAGAGGGAGGCCGCGTTAGAACCTAAATATGAGTCAGGGAGGTAGCGACGCGTCTGCGGAAGAAAAGACGCAGGAAGGAGAGTGTGACGCATTGACACCCCATGTATCGCAGGCTGGAGAGCAGAGGAGGGAGGAGGGTGTCTTGGAGGTCTTTCTTCAGGCATGCAGGCTCAGCTTACAGCCGGTTTCATAACCTGGAGGCGGTGAAATGACGTCCTGCAGGGAGAAGATGGTGCCTCCCGTCTCCTCTGCATCCTCGGCGTCTCTCTCCGGTGGTCTAATGAATTAAGCCGGAGTGTCGCTTTAAGGAGACGCCGTATCGCGGTAATCAGATAAACAGCAGCAGCAGCATCCGAGGCGGAGCTCTGTGTCCTGATGGAGGAAGAGGCAACGAGAGGATACACAGACGGGGGTTACAGGGGCGTGAAGTGTCCGGCTGAACTTCATATCCTGAGACATGTGAAAACTTCTCTGTATGATCATGTCAAAACAGGATGTGTTAGTTTTCCTAATGAAACATTTCTGTGGATTTACTACAGTATGTTCACATGAACAAACATTCAATATCTGGTTTCTCATATATTAAAAACTATAGCTTGTTTGTTTTGTAGCCTACATATTTAGCTTAATATATTAAGCCTATTCCAAGGTTAGGCTGCACAATATGCAGGCTAGGTTAAAATCCTAGTTTAAAAATTAAAATGTATGAAAAAGTGTTATAGAATTAGCCTCCTTAATAGACTATATATATAATTTTAATTACAAATATAAAGAGAGAGATCAGAGAGCTCTTTCATGCGGCGACCGGGGACCAAGTCCAAGTGTACATGCCCTGTCTTGGTCGGGGACAGGGCAGCAATCCGTTCTTCTTGCATGTTTTTTCCATGGGGTTTTTTATGATTTATGGAGGAAACCCCTAGTGAACATGGGGAGAACATGCAAACTCAAGACAGAAAGGCCACTGAGCCACCTGCGGGGATATAGTAGGCTAGCTCAATAATGATATGTCATGCAGATTTCACTTTTGACATTTGAAAATGGAATGATCTTATTTTCTGAGATATGGTTCATTATCACAGATATGTAAAGGAAACGTGTTTTAGGAAGCTGTACTATCACTAACTGCTCTATGTGGCTACTTATGAACAGTGCTGCTTTGAGCTAAATGCTAAATAAAGAATCATTAGGTGATCATTAGTTCATAAGTATCAGTGAATCAGAATAATAACCACATTCTTCATATGTTGTCCCTGATAAGCTCTGAATTAGTAGCCACTCATTCATTACTAATTCCTTAATAATTAGTTACTATTTTGTGCACACCCAAGTAAAGTGGTCCACCATCCTGAGTAGTTAGAATGTAGTCCTTTGTGACTTCATGATTATCTGAACATTACTTTATGGACGTTTTAATTGGACTTTACAGCTATTAAACTATTAAAAGAGTCAGGAATGACTTATGAAAAAAGTTGTCATTATTCCAATTCATGGCTACTTCTGGAACTAATCAGTACTCTGTTCTCTAGTAACTCATCATCTACTAGAGTCCACAATTCAGAGTGATTCAGTAACTACTCGTTAATGATTCATTAATTATCAGGTATTTTCTGATTCATTCCTCTCTTGTTTCTTAGCAACTACTCACATTTTTATTTACTGTATTGTAAACTGTGACTTAAAATTTTTTTTTTTTAAATGATGATGGCGCTAGACAAAAAGTTAAGGGGATTCAATTCAATTCAATTTTATTTATATAGCGCCATATCATAACAAAGTTATCTCAGGGCACTCAATCACATGGAGCCGGTCGAGACCAACTTCCACACACACAAAGACCCAACGTT